>VXBC01005905.1:660468-824967 GCA_013399945.1 Ploceus nigricollis | reverse complement strand
CATCTCCTCACCTTCAAGGACTCTGTATTCTATATTATTGTTTGCACAGCCATAGACCCACCATAGATCAGCCCCTACAAAAGCATTGGTACTGGAACCTTCCTCACACTCCCTTTTTCTAAATATGAGATGGAAATAATACTCCAGTTATTGATTATAACCTTATTCCAGGTGAGTTGCTAATGTAGCTGTCTCAGCCACAATTTCAAATAGAAATGCAATCTTTCTCTTCCAGTTATCTGTAAGGGAAGAAACAGCACAGTTTATCTGATCATGTAAAATGAGAGGACACCAAAATTAAAATGTGAAACCAAAAAACTTTGCTTTAGAAAGCAAATAGGCATACAAGAGGGAGGGAAGATCTACCATTAACTGTTGCAGAAAATTGGTATTTTTTTTTATATTTTATATAGGCTGTGGGCAAAGTGGCACAACAGGAGTTTAAAACCCCTACAAGAGAAACACAGTAAGTAAACAGAAGGGGAAAATCACAGTAATGAGTGATTTTGAATGTGAATGATTTCTAAAATCCAACCCAGATTCTTCCACTCTTCAATTATACTAATTAAGCATTTATCTTTCATTAGTCATCAGACATCAGAACATGACCATAATACCTAGATCTTCTTTTTTTTCAAGAATAACAATTTCATGCTGAAAGACACATAAACTGTTACATTTCTGTACTTGCACTTCTCAAATTCTGTTATGAAAGCATCTGCACAAGAAAACCAAAGGTTTTGAAAACTGGCTCTTTAAGTTCTGTTGTGGTTCTCTATGTCCAGAGGCTACAGGGCCTTAGGCACCCCTCACCTGCAAGAGGAAGGCACTGCTCTGCCCATGTCCAAAACTGGGGAAAACTGGTCTGATTTTCGCAGATTTCCAGCAACTGCAACACCAGAAAAGGGACGCACTTAAACTTACAGTCAAAGTGACTAAAATAGGCCCAGTAATCTGATAACAAAGAAAATGTGATTGACCACAGAGAATCTTTTTCTAAGTTTTATCCATCCAATCTATGAAAATGTATTTGCCATTTAGCCTGCACAGTTGAGATGCTCTGTTAGCTGTAAAACAAGAAATGTTCTAAAACACAAGTCAGCATGCTAACAAACCTGAATGTCAAGAATCAAGTAAAAATAGAACAGTTTCATGAGCAAAGTGGTGACATTTGTAGCATTTCTCATTAATTACAGGCCGTGGGGCTCTTTCATGAAGCTAAATGTGGGAAATGTTAAGATGACTATGAATTCAAGAGTCACAGAAAACAAACTTAACAATCAAAAAGATGTAAAGAAAAGTGATACAGTGACAAATGCTCTTAAATAGAGCATTTTACCTTTCCAAATGGCCATTCTTTGAGGACATCTGTGCAGCTAATACAGATTAAAATCCGAAGAAAATACTTAAATAGACAAAAGAAAAGCAGGGCACAGTCCCCACAAGGTATTTGAAAATTTTTTAAAATTCTTCTTCATGATCCAAAAACCTACAGCAGGGCACAAGCTGACCATATACTGAATTCTGAAAAAACATAAACTGGGAGTGTTTCCATACCAACAGGACAAAAAGATTTCTGGATATCAGGAAATGTGAAACAATTACAGAGTCACTGAACTGTTAAGTTTGGAAAAGACCTCCAAGATCATTGAGTCCAACTGTTAATGTAGCACTGCCATGTTACCATCAAACCATGTCCCCAGGTGCCACATTCACTAGTGGTTTTCTGAACTATTTCAGGGATGGTTATTCCATCACTTCCCTGTGCAGCCTGTTTCAATGCCTGAACACCCTTTGAGTGAAGAAATTTTTCCTGTTATCCAATCTAAACCTCCTCTGGTGCAACTTGAGGCCATTTCCTCTTGTCCTATCATTTGTTACTTGGGAGAAGAGACAAATTCCCACCTGGCTACAGCCTCCTTTCAGGGAATTGTAGAGAGCAATGAGGCATCTCCTGAGCCTCCATTTCTCCAGCTAAACATCCCCAGCTCCACTGGTCACTCCTCATCCAAACTGTGCTCCAGACCCTTCTCTNATTTCCTCTTGTCCTATAATTTGTTACTTGGGAGAAGAGACAAATTCCCACCTGGCTACAGCCTCCTTTCAGGGAATTGTAGAGAGCAATGAGGCATCTCCTGAGCCTCCATTTCTCCAGCTAAACATCCCCAGCTCCACTGGTCACTCCTCATCCAAACTGTGCTCCAGACCATTCTCTGAACACACTCCAGCACCTCAATGTCCTTCTTGTAGTGAGGGACCCAGAACTGGACGCAGGATTTGAGGCACAGCCTCACCAGTGCCGAGTACATGAGGATGTCTGGTCTCTGAAGCCCACAAGAAAAAAGCCACAGTCACTCAGAATTTGAAGACACCATTAACTTCCTATTCAGATGTAACTGAGCAAAACTCTCAGTCAAATCAGTAGGAAATTGTCCTAAATAGGCTGAGTAGCAAACTCAGGATTGAAAAATCAGATTTACCAAAGGAAAGAATAACATGATCTGCCATTTGCTCAGAATAAGTAGAAAATAGTTATATATACATATGCATACACACATAGATACTCCCAGTAACACTCCAGTGTAACCAGCATATATGCATACTTTGTGAAGGAATTGATAACAGGCAAAATGAAAACTTCTAAAATTGGTATATCTAGATGTTTTGTGCATTTTGCTGTAAAATCTAGATTACTGTGGGTTAAAAAAAAAAAATTTTAGGGATTTTTATTAAAACAAAAGATAATTCCCATTCTCAAAATGGAGCATTGAGTTTTGAACAGAACTGCTTTTGGGTAGAATACGCTGTTACAATGCTTTGCATATATTAATGCAAATCACAGATGCTAGAGAGAATTAAAAACTATTCCCAGAGAGATTAATCCAAAATTAAAATTTATTCTGCACCAAGTTAAATAGGCCATACTAGGTCCTTCTTTGCCTATCACAAATAAAGTGTAATTTCAGACTCTGAATTTCTTGTATTTCTTGTATTCTGTATATATATGTGGCTCAATATATAGGTGCTGTAGTATTTTTATGGAATCCTTGTTTTATGCTACATGCTACATATGTACACACTAACTGTACATATTCCAGCAGCTTTATATCAAATGGGGACAGTTTATAAGAAATGTTCCATTTTCATTCTGCATACCATTTTTTCCCTTTACTTCAGACATTTTGCTATTCCTAGCAGTTCATCCTGCTGGAGGCTTTTGACTAATAAAATGAGTCACATTGAAATGCTGTAATACCCCTTCACCTCTACAGAAGCACTTACGCAAAACTTGCCCTTCTGTATCCCAAAATCCTTTCTTTCCCCCCTTAAGGAGGAGAACATCATCATACAGTGACCCTGAGCTGAAAGAAAATCAACATGTGCTGTAGCTGGCAGTTTTACAACTGTTGGTCAAAACACTCCCAACTAAAATTGCAATAATATTCTCAAGAAAGAGGCTCAGTCTTCTTCCCTCTGAGGCGTCCACTCAAGCTCCAAATTTCAACCATTACCAGCAGCAGAAACACACAGAAGCAGATGGAAAAGTTGACCAAGAGGCCTCTAAATACACAGGGAAATAAAAGAGAAAAAACCTTCAGAGAGAAGACTGAGTTTTATTCAGCATTATCAGAATTTTTGAAATATTCACTCCAGCTGAAAACTTGAGTAAAGGAGGCTTCATTAATTTCTTGCCATGGCCTTCAAATGAAAGCAGTTGAACTCCACAGGACAGAGGAATCCTCAACATGCTGGGAGAAACCACTTGTATTTTCAGACCAGCAGAAAATGAGCCCGGTAATTATTTTGCACAGCCTGATGGAGATCATAGCAAAACAGATGGCAATAATCAAGAGAGAAAATGAATTTTAACTCTGAGGGCAGGTGGGGAGAAAAAAGGCAAGTCTTGGCACAGCAGGGAGAAGCAGTTCTGTGTGAAGAGACAGTGGAAACACAAGCTGCCTTGTATGAAGCCACCAGCAATACGTGCCCCTGTTGTTCCTCCAGGTGGATGTTTCTGGACATGCTGCTGGGCATCGCCGCGGGTTACATCCAACAGAGGGAAATGTGCACACCTCGTCTGACTCACACACCCACTCAGGCAGCTCTGCTGACAGCTCCTGCCTTAGGAGCCTTCCTGATTTGCTGTGCTGCCTGTAGCATCCCTTCATCTGCTGAAAGAATCCCTGAAGTGAAACGCTTACCAAACCGGGAGCTGCTGCTCCTTGAGACGTGGCCATCCAGGCCCGACAGTCCTCAAAGAAAAACACTGACACACTTGATGTACAGCTGAAGATAGAGACTTCAGAATAGATTACCTCAGCTTACTGTCTTCAAAGCAAAATTTCTTTTTCTATTCATCTTTTGTGAATTAAGACATTCCTCAAAAAACCCTACAAGGGTTAAACCTTAATCTGTTAAGAGTTATTACAATTTTTCCCCCTAGACAATTACCACTTGTTAAGAACTAATTGGTTTATGAACAACTTAAATGGCCTTTTATTATTCAGAAGAAAACTTTTGATACTTTACATCTAATAAAGGCAGCTTGTATAGATAAAATCTTCAGTTACCCATCTAAAATTTCATTTCTGTTTTTCATTCTGTGCAGCGAGTAAGGGAAACCTTAAAACCAAATTCATGAATGAACACTGTTTTACAAATTCATTTTAACCCTATTCTAATCAAATTATTTGTATAACCAATTGCATGGCTATGAAATTCTTGTTTACAGCCAATGAAAACAATTTGCAAAGAGTAATTTACAAAGCTACTTGTCTTCAAAATAACAAAAAAAACCCCTTGAATTTTTGCTTGAAATGCTATAAACAATGTATATAGCTTTTTAGTAACCCACTATCAGTGGCTTATGGTTCAACTGAAAACTGTTCTGGTTTATTTCCTATTGGCATAGGCAATTTATCAGTAGAGCATGGTTACAAATTCCTACAAAAAATGTAGCTGCTGTGTAGAGCTTCAGTTAAGCTTGCCCATACAATTACAGGAGGAAATATATTTACAAGGTGTTTGTAGGCAATATTTCATATCACTCTAATAATTTTTTTCATTCCTGTTCATCTCTGGAGATGAACACTTGGCATTGTCCTAGATTTTAGACATTGCTTGTAATAAATTTTCAGGAATCTCTTCTCATGGAATTTCTCTCAATCGTGAAAAGCTTTTGTCCCCTTTTTCACTAAGCTGTCTAGAATTAGACTTTCTGGACTGTCTAGAAGAGCCTCAGGAGTTAAAGTAGTTGAGTGTGGGAAGTACCACAATACAAGAATGAATGAATTTGATATAGAATAGTGTATATATATATATATATATATATACACACATATAAAATGGTTATTAGGTTAACATTTTTAGTCAAGAGCTCAGGTTTGAGAATAATCTGAGGTTTGCACTTTGCACGTGTGTGGTACAGCAGCAGGGACATGTAAAGAGAGCAGCTTTGGAGCAGGACCTAAACTTCCTGATTCTGATTCAGAGCTGCCTATAGATCCTCTGTGGAGTCAGTCCCACAGCAGTATAAGAAGGACTTTTCAATTAAGTTCTCCTCAAACCAGTGTCCAGATCCAGCTTTGTTGTTTGGGTTGCTTTAAGATGGATTTGTATCCGTTTTCCTTCCAAATGGAATCCAGCTCCTTAAGCCAGGAAATGCCAGGAGGAGTCAATATTACTGATTTATGCAAATAGATTATTTGACAAATAACTCTACTTTTCTCAAAACTGGAGGCCTTTCTTTTTGGAAAGTTATCTTAAAGACATCTGTTTCTATCCTATTCATTGTTCTGCTTATAGATAACCACAAGTGAAGGGTCCAGATAAGTTTCTTCAGGGTCTTTCCAGAGAGCAGTGACACAAAGCAGTCATGTCTAACTCACAGTGGACACTTCATAGCATTCATCTGAGCAAGCTACTCTTCCATCTTCCTCCTGTGAAACTGAATCACAGTCAGTAAACCCCAAACACAGCCACAGCAGTCAATGAGCAATGGGAGTTGATGAGAGACCACTCCAAAAAATAAAGGACAAGTTTTCCTTTCCTTGTGAAAGGAAGTCCTGTGCTTGCCCTGAATCTATTAGACACGTGAAACATCAGAGCCCTGAATCTATTGTTCTTCTAATGATTCCTGATCATAAAATACACCTTCCAGGAAGAAGATCATTGTTTTGACAGGGCAGGTGCATCTATGAGATGTAGACAGGGCCCTAGATGGTTTGCTGGTTACTAATGAGAGGAGCCAAAGGAATGTGTCAGCTGATACAGGCTGGTAGAGTATCTGGTATGTCACTGGAGCTGTGCAAGAAACACATTATGTGAATTTATGCTACTAAACATCTAGTCTAAACACCTGCTTTTGTAAGCACTAGTCCATAAGCAGTTAGCCACAACAGGAATCCTCTTAGAAATTGCTTGTGTAGGACATGTTTTTCTGACGGGAGTAATGAGTTGCTGTTTTCGATTCCGTAGTCTTGTTTACAAACACAGACAGCAGAAAGCAGTTATTTTAAACACAATTCAGTCAAGATTTCTCTTCAGTCTTGCTCCCACATTGCCTTTGCTTTTTGTTCACTCACTTTCAGATTCCTGTCACTCACAATCACAATGAAGCCAGTGCCCCAACACCTTTCCTTGCTGACAGTTTGAAAGGACCTACCACAGAGTTTCTTCAGACCTTAATCCTTCCACTCTGTGCCTTGGGACAGGGATTTCTGTTGATCCAAGTGAAATTAAACAAAGATGTGTAATTGACTTTCTCTTTTCTCTGTATACAAAGTACGTGGCATACCTTTTAGTGCCACTGAGAGCTGAACTTGGAGGTAGATTGAAATGCAGCTACCTACAGCCTTACAGGACACCCCGAGAGCCAGTTCAGTGTTAAAAGTAGATGTAAGAATTTATTTCTATCATAGGTCTCCAAGTCTTTTGGAGTTTACACTTACTTACCTTCCCTGATGTAAGTCGCTTTCTTTGTGTTTGCTTGGTGCAGTTCACAGTGGTAGAGTGAAACCCAAAGACAAGAAACAGCAGCTCTTAAGGCTTTAAATTATATGGCACAATACCTTCTGCTCTTGAGAACACCCTTATTACACTCAACTCCACATTACCATTTCCACTTTTGAGAAAATAGGGTAAACTTGTGAACTCTAGCTACGTTTAGGCAAGCATTATAGAGACCAATCTTCTAAATAACAGGACGCCTTTTACACCTGTCTAAATTGCACCTGCAGCCAAGCTCTTCGCCTCTCACTGTGTCTGAGCATACTCTTCGCTGGCTAAGGGGACAAGTTTTAGACTAGAACTGATGCTGCAAACTGTCTCGGTTCCATTTTTTTGAAAAAAAATTTTCAAATTTTTTTCCCCCCACTGGAAACTGTGGTGCTGAATACACCTCCCTTTAGATGGATGGCACCTTTCACATTTCCTAAATATGAAATATTAGAATACAATTTCTGATCAGGTACTGGTAGATACAGCAGTAAAATTTGTTCCTTTTAGCTCCTTCAGGGATTTGCTTAGTGGTTTTTCTAATGTTATTTTAGTATTAACCATCCCTTAAAGGAGGTTTGTGGAGAGCCAAATCTACATTTCTGTTCAGCTCTCAGTAAGACATTACTGACTGTGGTAGGGACAGAAGTAGCCAGAAGGATTTTGGCTCAAGTATTCACAGTAGGGAAACATTGCAATTCTCCATACCAAAAAGGAATATCCTGATTTGAGGAGGAAAGAGAAACAGCCTTCACCATGACAATGGACAATGCATCCTACATCATATGATACAGTCACAGCAATCCTGCTTCTCTGCCTTCCCTCATCCCAACTGAAGGTACACATGCAACACACATGTGCACACACACTTGGGCTGACCTGACTCCATGCCTGAGAGCACGACCTTTTCAGGACTGGGTAAATCACAGTTCCTTTCTGAAGCCTATAAAATATTTCTTTTACAGTCTGCTTTGGCATTTACCCAGTACTCTACAAAATGGGACTGATGAAAGGGGAGTAGATGCTGTAAATTTGTGACAGATTAATACATCAATTAATCTTTTTCCTACAGCTTTGTAATTGCAATGAAGTAGCAACTTAAACAATGGAGTCTGTTGCCCAAGTTTGTTTTTAGAAACTTCAATATTAGACTTGGCTTTCTCAGTGGCAAGAGAGTTAAAATGAGAGCAGTATTGATTATTGCCTCAGCAGTGCTGTAATCTGCTCACAGCAGCCTGTGGAGAATAGAAATCTAAACAAAAGGAGAAGGTGGGCCAACAGCTGCAGATGGTGCTTAAACAGACACTCAGCTGCACACAGGCTCCCAGCAATCTTGGCTGCAATCGCTTACTCCTCAAAATGTTCTTAGGATCAGGAAACAGAGGCTCCTTTAATTGTCTGGCATTATAAAGGTTTCAGAGAGAATTTGGCCATTTCTGTTTGGCAACACCTCAGATAAATTCACATCATTTCCCATTGCCCATGAACAATCGTGCCGTCATATGCCAGAGAGATGTATTCTCATTCCCTCCTCAGCCCCGGAGCAAGGAACAAGGGCCCCTTCACAGGGCTTGCACATGTAAGGTCCCGGTAGATCTTCAGCCTCTTTGCTGAATTGATGGCAGCTTTTCCACTCAGATCTCAGGAGATCTGAGTCATTAATGGACCACTCACCTTTGTGCTAAAACCCGGATTCTGGCTTGTTTTAAACAGCAAAGCTGATGCTTTTTGTTCCCCATATGGACTAGTAGGTATGATTCATAATGTCTCATGGCACCGTGTATTTTTCAAAGTTAATCTGATCAGGTCTGTATTTGAAATCACTGTGGTTTTGAATCCTAGTAAATCTACTGCAGATGTGGGACTTCTACATCCAAGTCCAACTGGCAGGTCATCATGTGCATCCCTATGCAGATGTGTTGGAAAAGCACCCAACTCATGTGCTTAAGCTCTTAAAGGAGTCTTAACACCGGCACTTGGCCTCTGCAGCTGCATTAACTTGACTTAAAGGCTGGCTTGCCTTTAAAACTTCTGTAGGCAAGGATATGGACTGCATCCCCCACAGCTGCACATAAGATCTGTTGTTTTCCTATGGACAGCCAGCTGTCTCAGTTCTAGCAGGGAATCAAGTTTTGACTCTATAAAGAAACCGGGGCAGCACCGTGGCATAACTGCCTATTTAGCAGGCAAGCAGGGCATCTGAGAATCAGAGTAGCTCCAGAGATTTTAGGCTGATTATGTGAGCATGAAATGTCTTCCCAATGGGTTTTTCATGGCTGGCTGGCTGTCACTACAACCAGAGGCTGCAGCCAAGTACCCTTCAGGCTTTTGAAGACACCCAACAAGGGTTGGGGTTGATACACCACTATAGACTGGTGTAAATGTTTGTATTCCTGCTCTTCCTACCTTGTCAATGTTTGTGCAGGAGAAACTTCCCTCTCTGTAACATTCCTTCTGAGCCCTTTAATCAGTAATTTTAAAAATGCACATTTAAAAAAAAATTATTATTCTTTTGGAATAAAAAAACAGGCCTAAAATAATAAACAGTAGTTAAAACTTCACTAAGCACATCGTTAAATTCTCTTTAGCTTTCTGACTCATTGCCCCCCTTCATATTATTCCCTTGGCTCATGATAGCTTGTGCTTCTTTATAATGACAGCTGCCTTTAATTAGAGATAAATCTTGAGGTTTTGACACTGCAGAATGTAAATGGCACCTCAGAGATGCAGCACCTTCCTTATCTCCTAATAAGATACCAAGAGAGGAAACAGTGATGCAAGCTCTTGCTTAGTCCTGAGACAGGTCCCACCCACACTAGGAGAGGGTTACCCAGAACCACAGCACAGGCTCATCTGTTGGTGCCAGAAAAAAAAAGTAACTTCTCTCATTGACAGGTGTGTGAATGAGAGTTTGGGGACATCAGACTAGGTCTCATCACACCATTTTCTTCACCTCTTTTTGTCCATGTGGAAAGTAATACTTGGGGGCTTGGATCCTTCCCGTTAGTTAAGTGAACTACGATGAGCCTGGAGGAAAAGGGCAATGATCAAGAGTGAAATAATCCTGCTAATGTCTAATTCCTTTCCAAATATATAGATCCTTATAGCACACAAGAGATGTTTTTTGAAGAACTATTGCTATATCCCCTTCATTCAAACATTGTGCACATTGTGTACACTGATGTAAGTCAATCCTGTTGGGGGCCTTCCATTCAAACTCCATTCTTTGAAAAGACTGGGAAGTATCATTAAAACTCAAGTTGCCAGGCTTAGCTGTTTTCAGACATTGGTTGTAAAGCATATTGGTTAAGCACCATCTGCTGTGCATTCAGAAAATAGCAACCAAAATTGCTACTCTCTTTCCAGCTTTAAAAAAAACATAAATTATTTAAATTTTGTCAACTGTCTAATAAATTATTTCACCTCTGGATGTTACAACAGTATTTATCTAGTCCTAGAAATGCATTATCTATCTATGTAAAGTTATATACAGACCACAGACTGGGATAGACACTTGGGGGAGAAACTGCATTACAAAACACTATGTCATATAACTGAACACTGGAAGGAGATGGGAAAATAACAGCAATGTTGAGCCTGATTTCCAGATGTACTAAATAAAACAGGATGAATACAACTGAAGACAAAGCATCGTCTTTCTAGGGCAAATTTAACATGTGCTAACCGCAGAACACAACCATAAAAACAAAAATTGTGCACCAGTTAAAAATCCTAAATGAGGATTATTAGCATGTCAGTATGGTTTAATTAGAAAAACAATTATTACCAATACTCTCAAACATTAAAGTTCTACTGATGATGAACTGTAAATGATGAAGAAAAGTACTCCAATTATTAGCCTGAATTAAGCAAATAGCTTGAAATAAACAAATCTAGAGACTGTTTAAATGGAAAACAGACACACTTTTTTCTCGTTCTCCATGTAAGCTCTTTCTTCCATACTTTTCTTAAATAAGATTTTTCTCTTTGAGTGTTTTTATAAAAAAAATGAGTGTCACAAGCTTTTCAGCTCAGAAAAGGTCACACATGAGGGAGGTAATGATTACTGCTGTGCAAGGCACAGGCTTGAACAAGACAGCAGAAGCGGAGGAGCCCACCAAGTGCTCTGCTAGAGGTGCCCATACTTTGCCTCCATAAACAGTGCAAGTGTTCTGCAAAAGGTCAGTCTGTAAAGCTCTACATTGGGCAGAGACAAAATGTTGATTGTTTATATGCTTGATCTCACCAGGAGCCAAGTGAAGCCTGGAAAGAGAGAAGTGGGGATAAAAATCCATAAACGCACACTGTTTTGAAGGAGAATTAATACGGCAGCATTTTTGGTGAAGAGGCTGCATGCAAAATGGGCGGGGAAAATAATATGTAATCACTGTGACCACTGAGTGGTTATTCTGGGGTAGAAGTTGTGTGTGACCATGGGAGTCATCACCAAGCACAAGGAGCATGCAGGGCCTGATCACAGAGCCATTGAAGTACTGCCCTTGCCATGTCTGCATTGCCCTCACACCTCAGTAATGGAACAGAGCCTGAAGGGACCGGCCTGCACACCTCAAAATGAACATTCAGTGTTTTGTTATACTGAAGCAGCCTGTCACTGGGGGCTTCACGTGAATTTAGTTAGTACAGACTGAGCAAGGACTCCCAGAGCTACAGAGGATGCAGCACCAGTAGTCCTATTAATTTCCAGCAAAGTGCCAAATCTCTTACCTTCTGTGCTCTCCTCATCTTCTCATCTCTTCCTTCCAAGAGGAAGAAACACATCAAAGAAAGTCGTCTTGCTCAGGGTAGAGCAAGGCTTGCTCTCAGCCCTGGCTGTTTGGGGTCATGACCTATTTACACTTCCAGAAGCAGAACAGGCTGCTCTTGGCAAAGAAAAAAACATAAAAATAGTTGACGATTGTAAGGACTGATCTGGAGCCCAATGGGCATTAACACGAGCCTTGCTCAAACACAGATCAGTGGATTTCTAACAAATTCATTGTTCCTAAAGTTTCTGTGATTTTTGTAAAGCATCATCATTTCTGTTTCACCAGTGAGAAAACAAAGGCAAACAGCAGTGAAGTAACTTGGCCAAGCAGTACCACATAAATGGCTCCCCAGCTGAACCAAGGGTCCCAAAATTCCATCTCCCTAATCACTGGTAAAAGTAAAGGAAAAGAGTTTGCATGGCTCCTTCCTCCCATTCCAAGAAATAACAGTATTTAAATTCTTAGGAGAACACAGTATCAACCATTGTGTGGGACGTTGCTTTTCTGAGTCAGACCCTGCAAATCATAGCAAGTTTTGCTGACAGCTATGAAATAATAAGGCATCAATATTTATCTGCATAAAAATAATAAATATTCAGTTTATAGGGGAATAAATAATGTCTTTACAAACATACTCATCACAATTCTACTTTTACAAAATTGTATTAGTACAATATTCTTACAAAAACTGTATGGACACTCAAAGACAGATCATGGGAAGGTTACTGCACAGTTTGCAATTTTGTGAGACATTAAACTACATAAGAAATTTAAATTCAACAAAGATATAAACTGAGACATACCGATGAAGACAAAAATTTAATAAAATTTTAAATAGGTATCATTTTACCTTAATGCACCTCAGGTGAAATCTATTAAAAATTTAGCGCGAGTAAGCAAAGCAATTCTAAACACTAAGATGTAAACATTTTGCAGTAATGCTCTTGACACTACAGAGCATTCTCCATAAATTGCATATAAAATATGTCATGTAACCCCCCCATACATGAATGGCTTCTAATAAATGTGATACACTGCAATTCTCCCTGCAGCTTCTCTTCCCCTTCATAACTTGCAGGGTAACAGTTAATTGAAACGAACAAATAAAAAACCCCAAACATGTCTTTTGACATAGATACTATCCTATGAATTCCACTAAACTTATCCCTTTATATCCCAGTATGAAGAAAGTCAGGGCTGTATATTCAATGTGGTGGAGTTCAAACACCTGCATATTTACACCTCAAACTAGAAAACAAACATTCAGATGCCTAAGATGGGATAATATATTTCCTCCAATTTCTACTCATTTATTTCAGTCCCTTCAAGACAGAATGAAATTTTAACTGCAGAACTGCATCAGCACATATCCACTTCTGAATTTGGATTCATATTCTGTAGAGCCCAATCAAGTTTTTTCTGTGGGTTTTAAAAGCCATTCAGTGATACTTGTTAAAGAAGCTGAACACTTGCACTAAATATTAAAAAAAATATTTTCTTAATTATCTTTTCTTTATCACTTTCTATAGTCATAATTTCCTTTTCCTTATTAATACAACTTATAAAAGCTATTGTGAAAATAGGAAAACAAATTAAATTTTTCCCCATCATTTACAAACTGTGATCTCTTGTAGCAAATTATTTCTACTGATTTGGGCTACAGATGCTTTTATTGTAATACAGTGTTATCAGAGTTTTATAATGAACAACAGCTAGAAGCAATTGAGGGCCTAACAACTGAGGGCAGCCACACCAGGGCTGTGGATTACCTCCACAGCTATAAAGTCAGCACGGTGTTAGTATGAATTCAACCCAGTTTAAAACTACTATAGCTAGAAACAGTTAATTCACTGAAATTGTTCCCTACTTTTACCTACAGCTGGAGATGAATTGTTCCCTACTTTTACTTTTTGGTGCAAAAGAAAAGAAAATCAAGAGCACTACATCCCTTCGTTTTAACAATAACAGCAAATAAAATAGAATAGGAAATTGCAAAGTGATGGAAGAAATTACTACATTGACATAGTAAATCAATAGAAAGAAATTCCCCAATCTTCTAAAGCCTCAAAACAAAAGCCTTCAAAAAGCCTGGTATGATTTTCTAGCAGTAGATAGCAGCACGATCATAAAATAGATCTATGCATAGAAATAATGAAGAAATGCAAAATATCACAAGGTTTAATATTTGATCCTGCCAGTTGCCGAACTCTCTGGCCCTGGCCCAGCAAATCATTTAAGCATGTGGTTAGAAGTCAGCATGCATGTTGCTCCATTGAAGCAAAGGAGGTTATTCAAAGTTTGAGCACAGATAAGTGCTTTGAATGATTGGGTCATTAAAGTACCAACCACTTACTGCCAGAATATAATGCTAAATTGCCACTATGAGCAGGTTGTTGCAGAGCTGTCCATTACAAGGCTTACAAACGCTCTTTGAAGTGTGCTTTGAAGCATTTCTTCACCACTGGATAAGGAAAAAAAAAGGTGGGTCTGTCTGGGCAGAAATTTCCTACATTCCCATCAATTCACTTTCATGTGCAAAACCAAACTATATTGATGCCCACGTATAAACATCACTGAGGGAAATAGAAAGTGCTACAAATGATAATGATAATTATATCATGCCATCACTCTCCCACCACACATATGCACCCCATTAGAGCCAACTTCCTCCTGTGTGCAGAGCTGGCATTAAAAGGGTAAAGTCATGCAAACAGCAAATGCTACATGTCATATTTAACATCACTTGAAGTTTCTAAAATGGTCCTTGATGGTGAGTAATGTTGCTTCAAAAAAAAAAGACTTAAGCTCTCTCAGCAGTAAGGAGAACTTGCAATTTTATTTCAAGGCCAGGAACAAGTCTAGTTATAAAAGCGCATTTGTAGCTTTTGTTCTAACAGTTGTGGCGATGTGTGTTCACTAAAACATAAATCCTGGGGAAAACCAAGGCAGGTTTGCTGCACTAGGAAATATGTGCTAGGAAATTGCCAACCATGGAAATAAAATCCCTTTCCTTAACTTTGGTGACTTCTTCAAAGGTGACGTAACAGTTGAGAGTAAAGTAGGAATAGACTCATTATTTTAATCATGGATTCTACACCTAACAATGTATCTATTCCAATCAGATCTCAATACATGACTACACTGCCCTTGGATTAGGGTTTTGAGTGGTTGGTGGGGTGGTTTTTTTGCCATGGGTGTGTGAGGGATCAAGAGCTACCTTATGTTCACAGGAGGAGAACCTTATTTTGTTGTTAAAAATTCTGATGCTAAGGTGTCACAGTTATTTTGCATAGAAATATCGACCTGTGCAACAACTTTTTAACACAAAGAAAAGGAATAAATATGCTGCTATGGCAGCACGGTAAGGCCTGTGTCCTGAAAAATTTGCAGTGGTGGACTAGGTTCTGTAAGGGAGCAGAAACATCTCTCTTGCCACAGGGCTTTCTAAAAATGATAAAATCTAGGACAGAAGAACAAGCATTTGATCAGTGTTATGTAACATAAAGTTTCTGTATGTCAGATACTGAGACCGTGGCATAATAATATCCTTTAGTTGGGATTGTTCCTGAAATAGTAAAACACCTTACCACTTCAGTGCTAAATGCTGTTGACTGACTCTCTTTCCTGTCTGTCCAGCTGAAAATGCACAGGTTGTTAATTATCACATCTATTAACTCTGATATCACCTTGTCCACTTTTGATGAAGGCAAAAAACGTAAACTGCCGTACCCCTGCACAGCTGTTCAAGATCAGTCCAGCCATTGCAACTGTCAAGTTCTGTCAGTGAGAAGCCAGGCAGTGTCAAACTGTATTTGAATCCTGTGTTCAAAAAAAGCAGAAAATATGAGAACTTATTTATTTTAGGTTATCTGCTGAAAACTACTTATGTGATACAGGGATGGGTGGATGGGTTCGCATTTGGGTCAGACAATAAAAATATTTTCTTTTTTACTTCTGTTGTTGTTGATGTTGTTGTTGTTTTGGTGGTTTTTTTGTTTGTTTTTTTGTCCAAGTGCAACCAACTTTACAGAAGTAAAGTGTTCTTGGAAGATGCAGGACTCTTGGGCTACAACTCAAATTTCTCTGTTTGGCTATGGCTTGTCTCCATGGTTTATAAAACTCAATATACAAAAATAGACACAACTTAAAGACACAAATACATGAGAAGGAAGTAAATACATATGACCTCTACATATGCCAACTAAAAGCTGATTTCCAAGTGATGATGATTTGGGAGACATGGGACAACTTGATGCAAAGCAGACCTGAGTAGATTGGTAAAATATCAGCTGACATTACCCTGGTATGTCATTTTAGAATATTTTCCATCCATAAACTTTAAAAAGATGCATAAATCCAGAGCCTTGTTTCCCCAGTGAAGTTAGAATATTAAATGACTTGCCAGAGAACACACAGCAGATTAATTGTGAAACTACTGATCCAGGTCTCTACTTGACTCTCTCCATTGGACTACAAAAGTGTTTCTCGGACTTCCCTTTTGGATCATTCTTTGATTGGAACCTCTGCTCCTTCAAATATATTTCACCTTACAAACTGGCACAAAGTTATATACACAGATTGACATAGGCATTAACAAGATCAAAATTTACACAACCATCAGTTTTGTATGGTGAATATACCATATATACCATATACCACACGAATTATCAATGTTACGTTATTATTTTAAAAATTATTCCACATTAAACACATTTAGCATACTAAAACTAGATTAGCAGTTAATTTCATAAAAAATAAATCCCCAGTGATATAAAGGAAACTTCCAGCTTTAGCATTCTAGGGGCAATATTCCATGAGGAAAGACAGAAGGAGGGAGAGGGGCTTCAACCCAAACTCTGTGAGGCCAGTGGTAATAATGGTATTGATGGTATTGGGCTAGACTTTCAAGTTTTGAATGGCCTTGAAAGAGAGAGAAAAAGGGAAGAGTGAAGTGCAACAGGCCCACCTGGGCCTGATATGGTCTCAATAGTTCACTTAAGCACAGGGTAACCACAGATAGAGATGTAAAACTTCTGCCAAGTGGAAATTTGGGGGAAATTTCTAGAAAAGTGGAACAATCTTTTCTTAGATGGTACATGTGAAATGAGCAGACAGATTATAGCACTTAGTCTTGCCTTGAAAACTGTGGATTTTGGAGGGAAAAGCTCTACAGTATCATAAGGGCACGACCACTTGGCTCAGAGGTAAAACCATTTTCCCCTCTTCCTCAGTCTACATCACTAAACTGAAAAGCATGGGTCTAGTCTTAATTAGGCAGATATGAAAAACCAAGGAATGAGTCCTCATTTTGAGATTACCTGGGTCACGTTTCAAACCGAATCATTTTAAGACCTAAAAATAGAGTTCATCCTACAGAAAGACCTCTTCACCTAGAATCAATTAAGCATTGCTTGAATGTGATCAGTGGACTGAGAGAGCTGGAGGGCTCTCCCTCCACCTCTCACTCACCTTTATAAGTCAGGAGAAAAGAGAAAGACAGATCTATACACTGTTCATGCATGCAATTCACGCTGCCTGTATTTTTATTTTGGAAACATTGAGCAGTAAGTAATTAAAATTACTAATTTTAATTACTAAGGCAAATATTCTTTTAAATGGTTTAGACCCCATATCTCAGCACTGAAAGCTCACAGGCTGAAAAGCTCTTTGGTCTGACACTTTAAATTATTTTAATGACTGCTATTTTATATTTTTACTCCTTCAGGCCACTGCAATTGTTCTAAAATTCAACTTTGCCATTCAATTAGCACATGAGTCACATAAAACTCTTCTAGTTTCCTGCTCTGATGGAATCTGCACATTTTCAATTCTGCTTCCCAGTCCACTTGTGTATGAGTCTTCAAAACCCTCTCTGCCAGTAAAACTGAATTATTTGATTGTTCCAAGAAAACGAACACAAAAGGGACATAAAAAGATCAAGCTGAGTTTATTTAAGATTTGGATGAACATCCATGGAACACTTCTGGCATTATATGCCCAGCTCTTTTTAACACTGTGGTGGTACAGCATTTTGGATAGTGTGGTGCCTAAGTTAACCAGGTTCACTCAGCATCTTCCTCCAGGGTGGGATCACAGAAAGGTTGTATAACCCAAGTTTGTTTACCCACTCACTTACTGTAAACTCAGGCCCTGCTTAACTTCCTCGAAAGAAAAGTATTAAAGGAGAAAGTTGTTCAAAGCATTACAATGTGCAATTTCAATGCAAGGCATGATGGAAGTAGCTGCGTGGGAAGATATTACTTCATTATAAACCTAAATCAGATGCACAAAGATTTCTATCATCTCCAGAGACCATTCTATCAGGCTCTACAAGAGCCTTTTCCAGTGAAGAAAAATAGCCCCCTGTCCCTTCAGACTTGAGAAAGTTGCATGGCTTTTTTATCCGTTTCTAATGAAATCCCATATTATTGTTTCTCCCCTGGGAGACTTCAAAAGTCATGCAAACTTCACAGAGCCCACATGTTCGTAAACCTCAACCAAAAGACCACTAAGGAAATAAAATGCAGTTCTCCAATTAGCATTTGACATTCTCTGCTGGTTTTCGGTGGGGTGAATTTGTCTTTCTTCTAAACCATGCTGATAAATTAAATGAGTTACTAAGCCTGGCATTATTTGATGTTTTAAGGCACACTGAAATAAAACATTTCAGCGTGGGATTTGCTTTCTGCATAATATTTGGGGGAGACATGAAACAAACCTAGGCGTTTCAAACATGTTTAAGGCGCTAATATGCACATGAATATTTTCTTCAAGCTCCTCATTGTGTATTCACGGCTACTGCCAAACACAACAGAGATGGGGCATTAGGATATGAAATGGGAAGTGGTCAGATTTTCAAAGAGAGCTGTTGGGTGCCTAACACTTATGAAAATCTGGCCCCAACTCTTTGGTTCTGTTCCAGAAAGAAATATCTCTATCCTGGCCATTGTCCAACCAGCTTTGGAAATCATTTTGCACAGTTATTTCAGTAAAGTATAAAAGCCAATCCCCAGCTTTCTCTGACTGATTAAGCACTGTCACCAATCACTATGCAGCTCTAAGGTACGCAAGAAATATTCCTAGATAAATCCTCCATCTCCAGAGAAATGTGTTTCCTGTACAACTGTAAATCCAGGTTCTGTGTTGAAACTAATCCAGCCTGGCAGTGCTATGGCCCTAGAAAAGTTTCCTTGGTAACGACAAACTTATGCAATGGCAAAGTCATCCAATCTTTTCATGCCACAATATTATATTAAAAACACCTGGTTTATTTATACAATGACTTACAGATCAGGGTCCTAGAAATAATAATACATAAACTTTATAGCAAAAAATATACATATTATAATTCATCCTTCTATGGTATATAGAAATTATGTATATTTGCATGTGGACATATATATAAATATATGGGTTGTACTTACGTTTAGGGCACTTGTGTATGGACACACGTGTCCAAACACAGTATACATTAATATATCTTTCTAGGTGCCACATGTGTGTACTTAGAGACACACAAATACACACAGAGGAGCATATTTACACTCTGTGAGTAGACGTGTACTTTGCAGAATCTGCACACAAACAGCTGGAGTCCTTCACTGGCTGTGAGCATCAAAGGGGTCAGTGACCACCCGCACTAGTGTCCATGGAAAGAAAATGAATGTCACCGCTGCGGGCACAGGACTGGCTTGATGCATCTTCCTCTGTGAAGAACTAAATTTGCAGGGCAGTGACACCCTGCAACGCAGGGCTTGTTGCATGGTCCAATTTCATTCCAGTTGTCACATGTTTTGACACATCCCGGACCACAGGTATCATAAACTGCACCGTGTTTACACTGGGTTGCTGAAAGGAGTTAAAAGGAACAAAATATGCATATTACACACAGCCCCACAAGGAAATTTACTTATCTGTTTGCTTAGTTTCTACTGCAAATATCAAAAAGCACATTTTGGAATGACGACTATCTAGAGGAAAAAATTACTTGTAAAATGATTCCACTATATTACATAATAAATATGGAAGTAGCAAAATTCCTTATCAAAAGCTATCAAATCCACAGCAGTATTGAACTTTTTGAGAATTTTAACACAGCTAATGGTACATAAAGCTTTGGCAAGGTTTCTATCTATATGCAAATCTATGCTTTATATTAAAGGATTAACACTGTTTATTCACTACAATGCCTTTTATCAAAGATTTCTGAAGCATTTACAAGGACAGACAGTTTTATTATCAGTTCCATTCCTACAGAAAGAAGAAGAGAGAGTCATTCATCCCATTCGAATTTCTGATCCTAAGATTATACTTTCTATATTTCATATTGCAGCAAACTAAATCAATGTTGTTATCCAGAAACACCATTTCTAAAACACACAAATAAACAAACAAACAAAAATTAAAAATCAATTGTATCCATGCTGTTTTACCAAGGGATCACTGACAGTGAGGGTTCTTGTACTTAATGATTCCAGTATCTATTCATTAATTTATGTAGCTGACAGTTCAATGCATTTTCAACATAAAAGATCACTGAAGGCTCAGCTAAAAGCACTAAAACTCCTCCAGATCAATACTGAAACTCTCAACATTTTATATCCTGCCTTTTTAGTATGGAGAATAATACACAGTTCAATGGCAAATAAAAGTCTGTTATTCTTTTTAACAGCTGTGCTGATGGCAAAAACAAGAACTGATAAAATAGTTCATAGATGGTAAGGGACTCTTAAGCATCATCATCTCATGCTATTTTCAGAGAGGTGATTTTATTAGGAAGATTTCTTCAACTTTGAGAGAGACTGAAGGTCAATATTTTTTAAATGATAATTTTATTATGGACAGAAAACACTGTTTTATGGTGAGAATTGGCCTACAGTGTCATTACAGTACTGCTATTATTCATAAAGAGAAAACAGAAATAAATTGATTAAATATATATGAGTGTATCAAAGAGGATGGAAGTCTTATTGCTAAGATATAATAAATTTAAGGGGTTCCTTTTCACCACTAAGGGATCTTCAAAACAGCATCAGCTTCTTTCAAGTTTTACTTGTGCATTTTACGGAATTTATGCATACACAATTCCCAGGACACAGATATTAATAAACAAACCCAAAATTGTAAAAAAAAATGATAGTACAGAGGAAAATTATCCCGGTGTCACAGAGAATCAAGTGCTGAATATTAGATGGATATTAGGTATCAGGGGAGAAAAAACCCCAACCTTCTATCTTTAAGCATAAGAAATCACCATGAGCAACCTACCTAGAAACCCTCTGAGACATCTTTAACTGAACATTGTTTTAGAATAGGCTGGAAACAAATGTCTGTCAGCTATGTGCAAGACAGGCTTATTCAGTTTGTGAGCATAGATCTTTTGAGAATATTTTTCCAACTTTACATTTCTGTCTTCCTCTGTATGATAACTTCCATGCATATGTAAGAAGGAACAAACAAAATCAAAAACTAACAAAAAATTTAAAAGAAACAGGAAATTTAGAAGGTGAGAAAAAATGTGCAAGCAATATTAAGCATAGAATAAAATGTCAGATTCCCAGGAAACTCTACGCTTACATAGTGTGTTAAGAATAGAGACTGAAGAGAGACTGAAGAGGGGAAACAAAACTCTGCAGATCTCCCTGGTGCTTTGCAAACAATGTATTAAGAGACTAGAGCAGTAAAGACATTCAAGGACAGTTAGTGATTGTCCATACATAATGTGAATTATCTTACAGGAGCTGTTTATTAGAAGCTTTTATCCTTCCTCTCTGAAAATGAGATCCTTTGGAGGATCTCTAATTGACCAACCCAAAAACAAACATTAAACTTCAGCACATGTAGTTTCCATACAGAAAGGAATAAGACCTTCAGTTTGAAGGCTGCACAGATTTCATCCCACAAAGCTTTAGCACAGTAATAGCTGGCCCATTCCTTCTGCCTGAGCTCTGTTTGGTTCCTCAGCTGGTAGGTTTAAGGAAAATTGGCTAAAGGCTCCTTTCCACTTCCTCATCTCTGCCCCAGAGCAAATGAGAACATATTACAGCCTGCCCTCGGCAGCCATGGCATCTGTAAGCACTCCCCCTTCTGCTTTACCACACATGGATGTGGGATGTCAGAACACCTCCTTATCCTTCAGACAATGCCATGTAGAAGATACGATGACTATTTTCTGCTGTAGGCAGCCTATAATGGCATTATTAACATGCCGTCAAGGGAAAAATCAGAAAAGTACAATGGCTGCTGTTTAAGTTCCCTGGATGGCTTTTATTGTTGAGTGATTCCGTTGTTAACATGTGGTGTGATTGATCCAACATTCCACTTCATCAACAGTTTAAAATATAAAAATAAAGACATTCTGCAGAAGGCTTCCCAGGAACTGCTGAAGTGATTCACTACCATGTAAACATGGAAAACAGAAGTGGTGTCTTTGCACCCTTCTTTTAAGACAAATTCCTCTCTTAAAAAATTGAGCTCTGTTACTAACAACTTCCTTAGTACACTAGCAAAAGAAAAATAAAAAACCCAAACCCAATGTACAAAAGTTACTAATAATACTGTATTTTGAAACATTACCAGTCCCAACAGGATTTTTCCACCCTTCTTCTAGAACATGTGTTTGGCGTGACAGATGTGAGATTCCTCAGACCACTTTCTGAGCTGGTGGGATAATAGCCAGCTCCAGTCCAGAAGCCATATAGTCACATAAATACAGCACTGTGCCTGAGCTAATAAACTCAGCCTAATAAGGCTACAGTTTGCAGACTAGACCTGGTTTAGTCCAGCCACTTTGGCAGTTTCACAGAGGAGGCTTCTGCGCCTAACTTTGTAGACATGGCCATAACTATTTAGAAGGAAATCTTATTCCCCCAACAAAAAAGCCAAAATATGTAGCATAACTGCTGAAGGATTCCCTTTGTTGATGATATCTGGTAAATCTGATTTCACAGAAAATTATGAACTAATATTTGAGCATCAGTGAATGTTCTGGCTTCTTCTGTCAGTGTTACAGTTAGGAGGTCTTCTGTAAGACTTCCAGATGGTATTTCACTTCTAGTGCTTGCAATACACAACATCTCCTTCTAACAGAGCTAAAGGTGATAGATCTGAGCACTGACCTTCCCATGATACACTCCTGTTAATATTTTCAGCTTTCAGTTTTCAGTAAGTATCCACTGAAAAGCCAGAATAGCCCTCCTGATACATTTACAAAGGCAATAAAGCATTTAAAGGAAAGCAACATAGAGCAGGGAAAAAGAGTGACATATGCCATAAAACTCTCCAGCAGTAAAGGGACCCAAAGGAGAAGAGTCAAAATCAGATATACACTCATATTCCTCCACTTCAACTGATCACAGAGGAAAAGAGAAAATTGTTCATATTTCATGAAACTGTTGCAAGCATGTCAGCATATCAGTGCATTCTGCACTATATTATAGCCCTTATCTCATTGTTTTCTTACATGTGTAGTCATGCCCATGGCAGGGAGTTATTGCCTTCTACCATCCTTGAGTCTTCTTTCTCTTGGTATCTTGAGAAATGCAGTATTAAATTACTATATCCCAAGGCCTTTTACCACTTCAGTTTACTTAATTGTACTTTATAAACTTCTTGTCTAGCCTTTCTTGGGTTAAAAAAAAACCAAACTTTTTCTTTCTCCTTTTCTTTTTAAACCTCTTCCTTCCACTTCTGTCCTTTATTTTTCTTCTTCCATGTATCACTTTTTCTTATTTCTTCTTTCCCTCATACTGGCTCTCATGGTTTTTTAATTTCTCCTTCAAGAACCATATTTTTTCCTATGCCCATCCTAACAGGTCTAACTCCCCACTACTTTCCATGGCAACCCATATCCTTTTCCTAATTCTCTCAGTTCCCATGAGGATCTCACTACCCTAATCATTTTCCTTACTCAATCTCTTCCAGTTTTCACTCCTCCAATTAAGTGACAGCTGACATTCCCTTTAATGAGCAACCTCATAGGACAGCAAACCTTGAGCAGCAGTGTTCTGCAGAATAATGTAGAGGAGGATAAGCTACTGCACTGGGGGAGAGAGAACAGTGCGTAGGGAAAAGAACATGCAATTCAGCCTCCTGAGCATCCCACTTGGCTGGCTCCAGAAAACACAAGTTTCCTGAAGATTATAAAGATGAACTAAGCTTACAGCAGTTAGGGTAGAGCAACTGGCAATTACATAAGATCTGGTTTTAAAACACACAATAGTATAATTAAAACCTGACTTACTAATAAGTATTTTTCATTTTCATCAGAACACAACTCTTGCAAGTATCCTGCCAGCTATGAAATGTCAAGCAGGAAATGAAAGTCAGAGAATGCTAAAGTTTTATTGCAGAAATTTTGTTTCCCACCTATGAACTTTTATCTGCAACTGAGACACAATAATTGCAACTACATGTTTTGGAGAGAAAAAAAGTCTGTTAAAGATTAAAATCTTGATGCTGGCCACTGATACCATATGGAAAGCAGTGGATGCACTTTAATGCTTACTGTATTATTTACTTAGAAGATGCTGCTACTTATCTGACATTGGATACTTAAATAAGTGTTTTGGGGGTACTTAGCCTTATATAGCTTATTTACATTTTCTGCTCTAGAAGAGATTTTTAATCCCTAGAAGAGATTAAAAAATTCATGTTCATTTAAAAATGTCTTTCATTAGCTTTAATGGAGGATGTGTGTTTAAATTCCTTCATAATGTTCTCTCAAGGACTGGTTTTGCCTCAGAAAATTTTCTTCTCTTTGGTAAGATGCCAGAAAAAAATTGTGAAATGAAGCCTCAATTAGTTAAGTCGTGATATGTCAACACTTGTATAAACTCCTTAAGGCACGGGCTGCTAGCAAGGAGTTTTTATTCTTTTTACAGCATCTGCCATAGTGAGGTCTCAGTCTGAAGTGCTTTCAAAAAAAAATCACGATGCTTGCTTCAGGTTCTGCATGGATCAGCTACCAGATAGATTAAAATTATATATATTACTAGTGTTGTCCAAGACCACATCCTTGAACAGGGTTTTCACTTAGTGACACCGTGTTTGGATTGCTTTCTAAGGAAAACGGCGAACCTTTTGGGAACAGTCAATCAAACATAATCTGCTGTCACTCACCCATCCCTGCTAAAATGCCTTCAACAGAAAAGGAAACTGAAGTTCAGAGAGTAGACCCTGAACCACACGCAATCACCAAAATGGACCACAGAGTCATAGCTCTTAGACCAGCACTGAGTATCCCCCTCTCATTGTTGGTTTTTTTTCAACTACTGTTAATTGCTTTACATAAATCTGAATACGCTTCCAGGCAAACCAATGCCATTAGAGTGTCCTAAACTACTGAGACCACCATCAGGGGAAATACTCATCTGCAATATTGCATTTTAGTTCAAGTGCCCATAGCCACAGGCCACTGCTTCTCATGGAGGCAATCACTCACAATTACTTGCAATTAATGCAGTCCGAATCACACAGTGAGTATGGACCAAATGCAATTATTAATGCAGGTTTGCATTTTAATATGTGCAATAAATATATTTGCTCCTCTTTCCTTGTTGAACCTACTGCAATTATATGTGCATGTTGTCCCCAGAAATGTAACTATGTTTTGACAGGAGGTCAAAGGAGGTTAAACTTTTTCTGTAATCAATAGTTTATATAGCCTGAAAGAAAAACTTCCAAGAACTTCCAAGCTGCTACAATTCCTGTATCATTTTTGAGGGAACTCCACCAGTAAAAGGATAGTATGATCACAGCCTATTAGCCTATGCAACAGCTTACAAAGAAGCAGTCCCAAAATGCTTACCTGCACAGTTCTGCTCCGGCACCCACTGGACTTTCAGCCCTTCCCTCTGACAGGCTCGAGCGTATGCCAGGAATGACTCACAGTAGCAGTTTTTATGGATCGGACACTCACACATGTCTGTCACACAGGACCTGCAGAACAAAACCCCAAAACAAATAAGAAAGGAATGCTTTGGCAGTATCTGCCCAAGGGTTGGAGTTGTTTACTTTCCAGTCACATGGCATTCAGTGCCACAGCAACTTGTGCTAAATGGTAAGAAAGGTTGAGGCTACATCCCAAGGGCTCATCTCTTTTTTGGTGTGCTTCTTTAATGCAGAGAAGCCTCCAGGACACCAGGGAACCACACAGAAACAGGGAGTTGAGAAGACCCAAGAAATGTCAGGTAGAGAGGATTGAGACCATAATGGGGGAAGGCAAACTCCATTTTTGCAATGATTCTGTGTCAACATAAGATAAAAACTTTTTATTCCCAGAAAGTAATAATTTAATAATTTTACCAACAATCATCACAGTAGTGTTAAGTGTATGAATTCTGTAGGCAATGAGCACATGTCCCTCCATGCAGGAGATGATGCCTTCTCCCCAGGTCACCTCCAGACTCTTCCTGGTTTGAAGGCATGAAAATAGCTATATGCCTGTTTTCTCAGCAGCATCACTACTAAGTGCCAGACTTTAAGACACTCCAAAGGAACAGGGCTGATGCAGCATAACTGAGCAGTTTCATGCTAGGAAATCCCTCAAGCATGGTTCATACCACCCAGTCTCTTCTTCCACTGCATTCTTATGTGGAAGTACCACAATGACAAGGAGCAAAGCTGCTAATATGGCCCTATGTGAAAGTGCTACTGTGGATGTCATCATTATATTTCCAGTTAGCTTGTTCAGAACATGTGCCCATTTGGCACAGACCTAAAATATAACTGGCAAGAGCCAAGAGATTTGCAGTTGGTGGTTTCTCCATATGCAAAATGTTTAGATGGTTTTGCATGTGTAGCAATGTGAATTCAGAAATGCTGAGTATCTACCGCTCTCAGCAGAATCATTAAAAGGCAGGGACAAGGTATAGGGAAGGCATACTCTGAAAATCATGCCCTCAGTTCATTTGCTTTCCACTGAAGGTGCTCTGTGCATGAACCTTGGGTGTCCATGGTCAAGGTCCCCCTGCTCCATGCATGTTCAGGGGCTTTCCTGTTTCTGAGAGGACACAGGCACAAATCATCTTGCAAAGATGAAGGGCTGAAATGAAAAACGTGCTCTTCATGTTAGTTGCTCTTCCTGTGGACCATAATATGAATTGTCTATAGGAAAAGGATAGATATAGACTTAGTTTCCCAGAAACTTTTTCCACAGCAGAAGAGGTAATAGCTTGGAAATGGAGCAAAAACCTCAGAAAAAGTAATCAGGAGCCCTAATGCCCATACGTTGCTCTAGAGTAATTGAGAACCCTTTATTCAAAACTAGGAGAAAGGATTAGTGATCCCTTGAACACAGACAAGCCTGTTTCTATACAACAGTGCCCCTGAAAGAGGAGTATTTCCCCATGCCAAAGTCACCGGCTGCTTCAGTGACCAGACAATTCTGCTACGTTTTCATGACTTTTAATAAATTTACTCTCAGTGGACCCTTAATATGAAATTACCTAAAAAATCACTGTGAAAAATAAGTAACACAAGTGCTATGTATAAAGGTTACCTGCCCTTGATTTACTGATATATATGCGCTGTGAATAAACAGAATTGCTTTGGATCAAATATATAACATGCTCGTATTTGCAGACCAGTTGTTTTCACTTGCAATTACTTTCTAGGGATAATGTCATTTTATTTCACTTTAGTCCTGTGGTAGGTCCCTTTACATCTTTTCCAGTAACAGATGTTGCTGTATGCATATCACAGCTGATAGGCAAGGAATAGATTAGCACAACATCCTTGGGGTGGTTTGATGCTGTCAGCTGATAAAAGACCTTGTATAAGCACAAAGGGTCACCTTTTTACGTGACATACTAAATAACTTCACACTGTTTCCTTTGGCCACAACATCTCTTTGTGATCTCTTCCTAGTATCTCTGCAGCAGGCACTGCTCCATATACCCCATGCAATTTAAGAGGTGCCTGTCTCATTTTTACAGTGAAGTAGATGCTTGCTTGCTACTGAAACAAATCATTACCACAAAGAAAGTCTGTATATAATCTCTATAAATAGTTGATTGTCAAGGTACCATTGTATCATGTTTTTGTTTCTGTGCCAGCCCCCTTTATGAAACACATTTCACCACTTTCCACTCAGATTTTGTCGTTATTGATGTCCATGGTGTTTAGGGATGCTTGCCAGTATCAGCTTGGCTATATGTTCACCAACTTCCTTGACTAAGAATTTATAAAACCCTAAATCTAAGGTACTTTCTCTGCTTTTTAGAGCATACCTTTTTTTTTTTTTTTTTACCAGTACTCGGAGAGAGATGTCACCTCTTGCACTGAGTCAATGAACCTACAGCTACCTCAGATGCTTGCATCAGAAAAAGATGCAAGATCAGGAAAACTCCAGGCTCACCATCAATCACCCAAGCTTTTTAGTAACTAACATGTTCATGGTAAGGCTAGCACAGACCATGGCAAAGCCTAGGCACAGTCTGAGGGATTAGGGAAGGGAGGGCAGCGTTCCCAGTCTGCAGGAGGGCAGCCATGCTCTTTGAGAGCACAGAGCTTCGCTCCTGCATGTACGTGAGCAACATCAACCATTAACCCTTGGCATTGAAATGGCCATGGACATCCAGGCATGCTCCAGAGTGAAACATCTGAGCTTTGCTTGGGATCAGCACTATTTGCTACAGTGCTCAGCATGGGTGTCCACTGAGGAAGTAGCGTGCCATGTGCAACACAAAGAATCTGCTGATTAATTACATACCAAATTGCTGGTGTAATTTTTATTTTCATTGAGTGTTTAATCCTGGTGACAGCTGCTCAGGTCAAGCCCCAGGCTTAGCTGAGGAACCATTGTCAGACTGCAGCAGTTTTAATAATGAATTACAATTTCTAATTATTTGTACAATTAATTAAATTAATTAATTAATGTCAAATCAAAAATGAGTGTAAAGAAAACTATATCCACAGCTGCCAAGCCTAGTGAATAAAAATAAAACCTCCTTTTATTTCCTAATGAAAGGGCAGTTCTGAGCAAGGACACAGAAGTAAAAGATGTCCATTCTCTGGGGGCTGACTCTGAGGGTGACCTGTTGATGGCCCATGGCCAAGTTTCAAATTTGGGTCTGTATTTTTAGCAAAAGTTGTTTATTTCTTGCACTTAATTACATTTATCACATTTATTATTGCTACAGTTGTGTTAAAGGGCTATTATGGGATGATCTACCAAGTAAATTGAAAAACTGATTATTTTGTGCTATCCTAATCCTTTCCCCTTGCAAAAAACTTTGGCATGCCCATAGCTTTTATTTTTTTTATCCTCTCCAGTGATACATTTCAAAAAATATTCTCTGCTTTCCCAGATTCTGCCTTCTCATCATTCTTCCCTTGAATCGGAAAAAGAGATTTGGTGACACTAACTGCATGTACTTAAGTCTTATCTGTACTCTAATCTGACTGGACTGTTCAAACAACAAAAAAAATACATTTTAATAAAACTTTGGAATTATGCCAATAATGAAGCTCTATTGACAATGTACTGTACTGCACAGTAATGGAGACTTTGGGTCTTGTGGGGTATTGTGACTCTTTACCAAGAACAAAGCATTTGTGTAAATGAAGTAAAAACATATTAGAAACTTAAACATCAAAACATTACAGTCAGACAGAAATAATCCCACAAGAAGATTGCAGCACAAGTTACTTATAAAATGATGTTATTTTACTAGCGAGGGAAATATAAACAAGATACTTCAGGCAACCTTAGTTCTGCCCTCAGTGAAATGATACAGAAATGCAATGATATGGTCCAAAAGAAAATTGCATTTATTTTATGGACATATTTACATTTAGAAAAAGAAAAACACTTGGATGCGACCATGCACTTTATCTGGCCTCCCTGCTCCAAATAAGCACCAGAGAACAGCCAACCTCTGAGTCCTCAGCTGGTACCAAGTGCCTCACTGTGATCCCTTTTGATGCTGTCTGTGCTGCCTGCAGGGTATGTGTCAGAGATGCCGTTAATTGGGTGTGTATAATCACAAACTGTTGCAAGGGGAAATCCATGAAAGTGAAGGCATCCGGCAGCTGTGGGACACACCCTTGAAGGAGACAAACACACACTCTGCTGCCACATCTTCAAAGCAAACTGGATGACTACACTCCTTCAGCAACAGCCCTTTTTCATATTAAACCATGGAAAGTCTCCAAGTCCCACAAAGGGCAAAGAACAGACTCCTGTGCTACATGCAGTATTTAAAAAAAGAAAAAGAAAAGATCACAGCAATGAAGCCTACAGCCTTAGTCTATGCCACACGGGATTGAAATTGCAGATGTTCACTTGTGGAACATCAGCAGTTCATTTTCTTTTGTGATACACATTAATCCAAACCCAGAATCACCCATTTTAGGAGGGGCTTAATTTTTCCCCCACATTTCACAACAGGAGTATCATGCAGTGCATTTTTCAAACTTTTTGGTACCTTTGAGTTGTTCCACACACACAGAAAACAATAACATCTTCTTCTTTCCATCAGTACATCTCAAGAGGCTTTACAAAAGCAATTAGAGATAGTGCATCACTACATAATTTTGTGTATATGAAGAAGCATCAGGTGGTGATGGGGTTTGTCCTCTCTACACTTGGAATAAGCTGTATACTTGCAAATTTCAAAGTCTGAAGAGTCATCTGCCTATAGAGGAATATTAATTTCCAGCCCCACCATCCTGTGAGACATGACTTCTTGGGATAAATTTTCATTAGGTAAGCCAAATCAGAGTTTTAATACAAGCTTGGCCTAATTTTTTAGGAAAAATTAAAGCCTCTGTCAGTAGTTAAGTTGAAAGAAAGTTTGGGCTGTTTTTTCGACAAAATTCAATGAGTTGCCATTATTTACGGCCCCAGATAGAAAAGACATTTCACAAAGTAAGAAGATGAGAAGATGAACCATTTTCCAATGTATAATGGAAAGTCTCGTGCTGTTGCTAACGCAAATGCTCTCTTGTCTGCATATGCATGTTTAACCCTACTGAAGTACTGAAATACAGTATGTAGAGCTGGAGACTTATTATGGCTTTGAAGCTTGAGATCAAAGGCCTGAGATCATTCTTTCTTTCTCCAGAGTTTACTAATATTAATGCACAACCAGCAAGTAACTCAAAGAAAGTAATTTTGGAGGCTGCTGAAAACACAGAAATTCTTACATCTACTGAGTATTCACTCAAAGCATTTGCCTGGGGAATGGACTGTTTCATGTAGCAAAATCAGTCATTTTCAAGGATCATTTCTTCCAAGACCAGGTAACCATGTCTGTACTCCATCTGTGCTTTTCCCACACATCTTAACATTGGTAACATTGCCTTAAATTTGGGATCAGATAAAGGCATCTATAAAAAAGTTAAATCATCAGTTCCCTGACCCTTTTTCCTGTTGAGTGTGAAAATAAGGGCCCACAAAAACTGGCAAGCAGCTTATGTGCACTTTGCACTGGAGAATGCCCCGTGCTGAAGAACTCCCTGCTCAACAGGCTCCAAAACATCCCTACGAGTGTGGGAGAAGAAAGGGAACTCACAGCTCATCTTCAGTGAGGTGTGCATAGCAAATGTACTGCAGGCACATCCTTTCCATGGGGAAATCTCATTCCTATAAAGAAAGCATTGGCCATAATGCTTGAGAATATGACTGTTGTTTTTTGGCAGAATGCAGAGGAGGAGTTTGCAGTAGTAGGCATTTGAATCACACATTCAAAGTTCATCCTGATTCCTGATTTTTGTGCAACTTTGATTCAACCATGGACTGTATTGCCACACTAAGCTAAGCAGAGAGAATTGTAAAGTAACACCATTCCATCAAAGGGAAAGAGCTGCATGTGATCTAAGATTTTTGGAGCATAGCACTCATGTTACACACACATTTAAGAGTCCTAATTTAACTCTGAGTATCATCATTCCTGGTCCAGATATAGACTTGGCACTCAGATAATTAAACAGAATCACACAAGATACCCATATCCATCCCTGCCTTGCCAAGGAACCCTCCCAACGCAGTTATTTAGAGTCAACATAGGAAAAGGATGCTTTCAATGCAAGTGGTAATTACTGCTGGTAATTTCCAACACAGCAAAGACAGACAGCAATTCAATTTTGATTTCATTGCATATACATCTTCTTAAAAAAAAAAATCAGAACCCATATTTCCCTCACAAAGGATAAGCAAAAACGGTATTTTCCAAATGCTGAATAAACGAATGTCCATGTGGACCTCTGAAAGAAACCATATTGTGCTGCACAATATCACCACAAGCCTACACTATGTGCTGCTAAAAATATTATCCAAAAGCCTTTGGATAAAGCCAAAAAGAGTGCTCTGCATGTATTTTTAACCTTTATATAAAGAGTATTCTGTGCCAGAATTGTGTTTCATTGCCTTAACCAACAATACCCACAAGAATATGGCAAATTTAACAATGAAACATTCTGGAACATTTTCTAAAACCTCATGAAAGAGAAGTTGTCAAGACAGCACTACCCTGCCACCTATTTATAATCTCTCTCAATATGTACTACCAGTGGTACATGCACTTAAATGAAAGGAAGGAAGAAGAACCAAATAAAGAATGAAATGGCACAGTAACCTTACCTACTTCTTTCTTCATGATAATTGTTCTACTAATGTCAAGTAGGCTTTTTACATCTTGTGCTTGGATCCTTACAGGCATCTGTGACTTTAATTGTACTTTCTGGTCCTGAGAATGGAAAGGTTGGCTAAAATCCCTCCACAGGGAAATAGCTGAACAATGACTAAGAAGGACAATATAGTCCCATGCTGGACTCCAAGAAGCATCTGGTATGACTCAGAATATTTCCTAGAGTTGAAGGTTACAGTACAGCTGAGCAGCAGACTTGCCACCTTCAGAAAGAGTGGATTTTTGCTCAAAAAATTCTCAACAGAATATGGAAATGCCACCCACAGCTGTGGAAGAGCTGACCCCTTGCACTCCCACACATTTTCAGAAAGTGGAAAAGAGTTTTCACGTCCTCTTCTTCTGTTTCTGTTTCTCTGCATCATGCAGAGTTTCACCTTCATTGTGCAGCCATGGCATTTGAAATAAATAGTCCTGGCATTTGAAAAAAAAAATCTCTATGCAGAAACTCAAGTGGTTTGAGTTCATATGTAGCATATATTTTGAAGTGAAACAACTAAAAAACACTCCTCTGTGCACATTACATGTGACTCCATAACTGGAATTATTGGAATAAAGAGGAAATACAGCATAAGATTCTTAACCCATTTCAAACAACTGCCCAAGATAACACTGAAAATAGCCATCGAAAATATTCTCATTTTACCTGCATACTGGAGAGGTATAAATAAAGTTTGTTCCACCCTTTTTGAAGAGATACTCCAAAAATGATTTGGCTGCCTGTATATTGTATGATCTGTGGATTGTATATCTAGCTGGAAAATGCCTGGATCATAATACTCTGCACTAGAGCAGAGTATCCAAACCCCTTATAAAGAAGTCATTTGCAATAAAATATTTGGATCAACAATAATATAAAAGAACCAAATTTAGGAGTATGACCTGGAATCTGACACTGAAGGTTCAAAAGCTAGAACCTGCTTTCTGAAGATATGTTATCTTCAGTTAACTAATATCCACAGGCATCCGCTTGCAAACATTCATCACATAACTGGCAAAGGTAACAGTAGCTGTATATCTAAAGCTATATGATAAGGCTTATCATGCATTTATGCAAAGTGTTGGAAAAACATACTAGAGATGCTGTAAGGGTTTAATGTTCAGAAAGAAAGTCAATTCCTAAAGGATTTTCTACCAAAAATCCCATATTTCATAGGCCCAGGGGCCTGAGGTGTACAGCCTATATACTCATCACTGATTTCCTATGGCCAAATTGACCTGCTTTGTGTTTCTGGTACCCCATCATTTATCATACAATGTCTTGGGTTGGAAGGGATTTGAAAGATCATCTAGTTCCACCTGCCATGGGCAGGGATGTCTTTCACTAGACCAGATTGGTCAAAACCCCATACAAGCTGGCCTTGAGCACTGCCAGGGATGGGGCATCCACAGCTTCTCTGAGAAATATGTTCCAGTGCCTTATCACCCTCACAGTACAGATTTTTGTCCTACTCTCTAAGCTAAACCTACTTTATTTTAATTTGAATCTATTCCCCCTTGTCCTATCACTCCAAGTCCTTGTAAAATGACCCGCTCCATCCTTATAGGTTCCCTTTAGGTTCCCTTTAGGTTCCATTCCTCTAATCATCTTGCTGACCCTACTCTGAAATTGCTCCAAAAAGTTGTTCTTCATATGCTGGAGACCCAAATCTGGATGCAGCACTCCAGGTAGGGTCTCACAAGAGAGGAGTGGAGGGGCAGAATCACCTCCCTCCCAAGCCACAAGCTAGAAAAATTCCTAAATCTCGTGATGTTTAAGATTTCTTAAGCCAGTAAGACTCCTAATTACAGATCCTGTTCTGACATAACATAGCAGTATTCAAGTTATTCAACTGACCACATCCTATGTATATATCAAGTCTTTCTTAAGAGAGGAAAAGAAACAGAGAATGTTTTAGTGGACCTTTTCAATATCCATATTAGTATTCTACATTTCCATTCACTGCATGCAATACTTAGCTTAGCACTTACACTGCTGAAGTGAATTTGCCTTATGACAGAGACACTCCATCATAATGGAATTTTCAGTGTCCTCTGGCACAGCTACCAAGGAAAATCCATCATCATTTTGATCTTTTACATTATGTAACTGACATAAAATTTTATCTTTTTTTCCATGTCTACACTTGATTTTTAAAGAATACTTCCCCCAGCTCTCTAGTCAAGTGGAGACTGAACTGCCATATCTTATCTAGAAAAGGAAAAAACCTAGTAATTTTAATTCAATTTCAAAAAGACAGACACATTTTAATATCTAACTTAATACATTAAAGTACTTTCAATCAACAGTTAAACTTTGTTATTCTGTTTCATACAGTGCAAATGAACATGGCATGGACTAAATGGTTCTACTATGACTGCATCAACTTTCATTCTGGTAGACAGAGAGCCCATTAGTGTATTCTGTGTGACAGCCCTCATCTGAGAAAAGCCAGAGGTTTTGCATGAACTTATAAACATCCTAGATAGAACCTCAAAAATTATTGGGAGGTTTTGAAGTCATGGCCCTACAGAAACATAAACCATGTAGATATACCAAAAGCATATTGTCATAGTCATTAGATAAACATATAAAATGATACAGGTTTCAAATCTTCAAAATAAAAATTCAAACCAGATCATCTCCTTCTGTCTGCTGACAAAATGTACTGTGGCCCTGCTATACTATCTGTCATAAAAATATGTCATATCCAATAACAAGCACAATGAGAACACGAAGCAGGAAATATTTCTGAACTATAAACATAAACTGAAGTTATCTTCAGCTTTTGATGATGATTCACTGTATATATTTCCAAGGAGGTCTTGTGATATAATAATAAACAGGCTGGCTAGTTTAGAAACTCACATTCTTAAACTCTGTGGAGCCCACTCCTTGGCTTAATCCATATAAAATTAACTTCAATCAAGCAGTATTTTTCCTCTAGGTGGCTGCAGAGCATTTAAAAAGTTGCTGGCTCCAGATGGAATAAGAAAGAAAGACAGCAATGGAAAGAACTGATAGGATTGCTATTTAGGAAACAGCTTTCTCCCTCATCTTGCTCTCTTTGGAAAACAAGAGCCAAACTAATCTCAGCAAAGACAGACTCATTGAGAGTGCCACCTTCCAGCCAGTCACATCCTCACAGTGCATTTCACCTCTGAGATCTCCCTCTTTGCTCTTCATCAAAGTAGTTGCTAAAAATAGGACTTGGATGAAGTGGCACAACAGCCAGCTTACCTGAATTAAAAAATATAGAAAAACACTCTGTTTCTGGGTTTTATGGCTTCCTGTGTGGTCCTGGCCCAGACCCATACAAAGACATAGGCTCATAAAGCATGATTGAGACTGGATTCAAACACGTGAATGCAAAAACTGCAGTCTTGGAGGGATTACCCTGACTCCAGCAAGGCTGACCTTCTTCATAATGGATATTTAGTTCCCACCTTCACATTTCCTCAGGCACCTCTGCTTTTGCTCTGCATGTTCGCACGACCACGTGGGCATTGGCAGGCATAAAGCCTGACTGACATCCCAACAGTGAGGCCCATCAAGGATGGCTGTCTTAAAACAGCAGCAGTTCTGCCATGTCCCATTCAGGATTCAATACCAGAGGCAGAGGGTGAGCAGAGTGATAGGGATTCAGCCAGGAGGCAGAGACCTAGTTTGTGCTTTCTAGTCAGTTTGATGTAGCCTGCTACTTCACACGCAGAGAGCTTTGGATAAGGTATAATTTGCATACTGCCACAGTTCTTTAACCTTCCTTACTGCAAGGTCTCAAGTGCAAAACACCATACAGAGCATGAAAATACAGTGGATGAAAAGCTGGCTTCAGCGAAATGGGTGGGGATTTTCCTGCTGACAACACAGGAGCCAAGACTCAGAACTGTCATCAGCCTTTTTTTTTTTTCAGTTCTGTACTTCAAGGCTTTGAAGGATCCAGACTCATTCAGGACATCACTGAACATTAAATTCAAGCTTTCTGAATTTAAATGCTATGAATTAAAATTTCCTGTACTAGACACAGTGACTCCAAGACATATCAGCCTGGCCCAGGAACCACAGAAACCCACATAGATGTTACAAAGCCAGAATGACCTAATTCTGGGTGAAGTGGGATGAGATGATATAAGCAGAAAGAGCCAAGTTTTGTTCTTGAAACTTACCTTCCAGTGAGTTGGTTTGGGCATGGTCATTTACTTGGCTAGATACAAAGGCAGTTCTGATGTAAATCAGCAGACTTTAATGAGAAATTGCAGCCACATGAGTAAACTCTCCCTATCACAAAATAATCACAGGTTTTTTTCCTGTTCATCTGTGGGTCATGTCCAGTCGCAAAGACGTTAAGATAAATTCTGGGCTTAGTCTTGTATACAAAGTACTAAACATCTAAATATGGTTTTGCCTCTTTTTGTTGGCTGGGCAGAGACTATGGAACAGATCAGTGCTCAGTGCTGGCCACCTTGAACATGTTGCCTGATGGAGCCACAAAGCAATTCATTCTCTCTCCATCACTTTTCACCCCATAAAATCTCCCCTGGCCTCCCTACAGAAGCAGCGGAAAGATCTCGGAGCTGTACCAGTTTGTTAGGAAGCTTGCTGTCAAACTTGGCAGTGGCTGCAAGCTACTATATCCTTTCGCACCAGCAAAGTTTGCGGGTGGAAATTGTCAGCCCCAAGTGTGCCTTTCAGACTTTGGGAAAAAGGAGGCAGCACAACTACAGCAAAGCAGCGCATACAGGATGTCTCCTGAAGAAGCCCATCTGATAGATGGAGAGAGAAATCACAGAAGGCAATAAAGAAGAAAAAACTATTGCTGGAAATTGTGCAGACTGTGCAGGAGATTGTGTTCACGTTCTCCAAGGGTCCTTGGGAACCACAATGTTTACAGTCCATACCTCTGTGAGGCCACTGATTTCTTCCCTCTGAGGTGAGCATGTGGAACTCACTCAGTAGTTTTTCTGCTCCCATGGATCTTTCCACAGGTGGGGAGCCTGAGGGCCCATATGAAAGCATGAGCAGATTAGCTCTGTCAAAACAAAGACCCTGTTTTTGTGCCAGTAAGGAAAAAAAGGAGGGGAAAGCATAAAATAGAGTTTATGATATATAGGAGGAAAATTGTTTTTTAATAGAATCTTTTCAACGTTTTCCATTAAATTTTGGTCGCTTGCAGTGCAAGTTTTGGAATGCAACTCCCTCATCCCTTAGGATGGTCTGCGTTTTATTATGTTAGTAAGGAAGCCCAGCTTACTCCTACCAGAGCTACTGTGTGAAACATTTCAAACCCAAGCCAAAGTGGCAGGAGTAAAAGCCCCTCCTCACTGATTTTCAGCCTCCATTCTGAGGCCAGTGATTTAATATAATTTTTATAATATGTAAAAGAATATTTTGTTATCAAGCAATAGTAAATCACAAATGATCACATCATAATGAACAAAATTACGTCAATTCAAATGTTACCCATATGATGACTCGATTTCAGCTGGGATTCCTAACCAGAATGAGCAAAGGAATATATCAGAAAAGGGGAGGAGGTACTGGTCATGAAACAGGAGAGATGAAGTGAGTAATGAGAGACCATTAGAAGTACTTCCTCTCTTCCCTTCCTCTTTTCCCCGTCCCTCTCTACTCCCTCTATTCTACCAGTGATACTGGGCACATCAATATTAGAAATAGGTGCACCAAAAGAAGAGGTATAACTGCAGTACCAGCAGTCCAAGGATGAAAAAATATCTGGACAAGTAGCAATACCAGAAGTCTATCATCTTGGAGCAGCAATAGTGGGGAAGTTAGGTGGAGTAAATCCTGTTACACATATGTGTAGCAATTTTTATAGTTCAGAGACACTAGGGAGGCAGAATGAAAGTTATGCCTACCAAGATGAACCCAGAGAACGGATGAGACACTTCAGTAGGGTCAGAGGGTATATATCTGCATAAACCCTATCAGTTCTGTGTATCAAAGGTAGCCATAGTCTCCGTGGATATCATTTAGAAGATTCCATGAGCATTGACAAATTGTTACACATTTAAAGATCAGGGAAAAGGAGAAAGTTTTTAAGGTGCAATTCACCTCACAATGTAGCCAGGGTCTAGCCTTCTCAAGCTGCCTTTCTTTCAGATCTAATTTTTACAGGTAAAGACTGAGCCTTTTGCTATGATTTATGCTGAATTCTGCATAAAATGCTACAGGAAGTAGTAGGATTTCTCTTTCTGAAGTTATTTGTCTAGATGCAGTCAGCTTTAAGCATCTGCCCTCTCACAAAGGCCAAGATTCATTCCTCTAAGCTGCAAGATTGTGGCTCTTTAATACACTGCCCAGAAAGCTTGGATTTTTAATACTTATCAGAACAAACATTCCAGTATATTGTACCAAATTCTCTCTGTCTTCCATGTGAGTCTTGTGAATAAAGTCTATGTTAACCAGAACCAGTACAATTCTGCTGTACTTTCCTCTTTCCCTCTGTGTGCAATGGGTGTGTGTACAGGTTTTTTTTTTACTTTTTTTACTTTTCTACTCTTAGGTGAGTAACACACTGCACTTCAGGTTAGACAAAAACCTTGTTAACTCAGTTGCCCTTGTATTGGACTGGATATCTTGCCATTTGCTGGAAATACAGCAAAGCAAGGGGAAGGCAAATTTTAGCATTAGTTCTCTCACCAAATAGGTTGATGAAATCATGCAGATTTGCACATGTTCAGCACATTCCATGTGGATGTCAGCTGAAGTCATACCTTAACTCTCTCCACTTGTAAGAAAGAGAAACACAGAATATGAAGAAATTAGAAGTTGATCTTATCTTCAAATCTTTTCAGAGAGACTGTGAATGACAAGCCCAGAAATTCTTAGAGATCCATTTATGTAACAGTGGCAGCAACCAAGGAAATAAAAAATCAAGATGCAATGAAGTTCTTGATCCCATCTGGGCAAAGAGTACAAAGGGAATCATCACGTCTGCATGAAGAGAGTGATGGTGATAGAGTATTAACAGAAGAGTCAGAATCCCCAGAGTCAAACACTGTGGGAACAAGTAAAAGCCACAGAAGGAAATGAAGGCTAAAGAGAAAGGCCCACAGTAAATATCTGCAGATGCTGTTGTTTGCAGTGGGGGCTGAACCAACAGGGATGTAGTCATACACACACGTAGCACCTCACCAGTAGAAGAATATTCTTTTCAAGATCAAAAGTAAAGCAGCAATAAAATCTGTGTCAAAAAACATCAGCAGAGGAGGTTATGCATGCTCACTCATGAACATCTGCACTAAGAAGCCACTTAAGTAACCATGCAACAGCATGGAAGAAACATCTGCAGCATGTAGACCACCAGCTGTGCAGTAATAATACTTTGAATATCCAGAGTGCCTTTTATCTGAATGCTGCAAAGCATTTTCCAAATAAATTAAGCTTCACAACACCACTGTGAGCTTCTTATTTAATGGTAGGATTATTTCATCCTTTACTAAATGCCATTGCTGCCAGAATGAAAAGTAACACCTGCTTATCATCTCACAGAAATGTACAGTTTTCACGATGGGAAGTGACAAAAAGGGTGTGGTTAAGCTAAACTGGAGGAAGACTTGAGGTGGTCAGAATCAAAAGTTTAGAAAAGAAACTCAGACAAGCATAGTATTAACACTCCCTCCCTTCCCCCCTTTACTTTTAATGCAGACTGCCACATTAATTTTTATGCTCACATGTGGTAAGTCTTTGGTCCTAATTTCTCATTGGAAAAAGAGAACTTTCACGGGTGTATACTTGTAGGGGTGTCTCCAGATGTGCTCAGAAGTACAGATAAATACCTTTCTTGGTTGTGTATGCTCAATAAAATGTATTGCTGTGCATTGCAAATAGCTTTCCTTTGTACTCCTTCAGATCTGTTTTTATAAGGCATCTTGATGATTATATTACAGAACTCCCTTCCAAGGCAGCATGCCATATAGTAAGTCCTATAACAAACTTCTTGCTGTGTGTGCTTTCAACCCCACAGGGTACTCCATGTAAGCAGCATTCTAACCTGACTCTGCTGAGTTAGTGAGATCTGACTATGTTTCTTAAGAACAAGAAGAAAAGCTGGGGAACGTGACATATATCCAATGAAGATAGGAAAGCTTACAGACATCCCATTATGATTCCCTCTTTCTGCTTCTTAATACACCCACATTTTAATCCCGTTGAAATGTTAGTGGAGGAAGTGCTTTAATGGGGACGTTGTGGCAGTGAAGCGGGCTATTTCTTTATTAAATGAAGTTCAGTACTGGCAGAACAATGCCAGACAGGCTGTCCTGACAGCTAGACAAACATACATCTTTAAAACAAACTTTTTGAGGGCAGCAAGGAGACTCTAATATGTGCTTGACACTAGCACCCTAGGATCTTAACATACGAGTAAGGCTTTTTGATGTTACAGTTAAATAATAATATTAGCTAGGACTTGGACATGACTAATTGTATTTCTAAGAAATTGTTAAGGGTGTTTGAATATTAGGCAAATAGCCCTAGCTTTGGCTAAAGATTATATTTTAAGCATTTCTACAATTATATTTTAAGCATCTCTGAGTTGGTCTCAGCTGCGCATGTGGTGGTTAACCTCAGGCCAACTTCTCCCTTCTCTTGAAAAGCTAGTTACAGGAGGACACAGCCTGGCTTGAGAAAAGAAGGCTCTTTTATGGTTAACATTTTCCAGAAACACTTGGTCTTGGTATAACTCCATGCCTGTTGAAGCCCAGGGTAAAATTCTGTTTGTCTGTAATGCCAGGTATGGTTGGCCAGCACCACCTGCTTCTGACGTCTCATCCTGCATGACCAGCACTGAAAAAGTTCTCTCATGCTCACAAACTGACTTTTCTCCAGAAAGAGCTGTTTCTTTTCTCTATGGATGCAAATGAATATATGCGCCAAGTAGCTCACTATCCCGCCAGGACTGACTACTTCATTTCAAATAAACCATAAAATGGCATGAATTACTTGGGGAGAATAAAATGTTCCCTTTCAGTATGTACGTTCATTAGTTTTTCTCCTGTATGCTCGTTTTGTCTGTTTGATTCACACAGGATTTTCCTTAGCCATATTTCAAAATGGTGAATAGAAGGATTAAGTCTTAAAAAATCCTTCATTTTCAATTCTATCGCACAGAGGATAAGCAGTTCATCTACTTTTTGATGTATGATATTAGGCTGCCCACACAGTCTGACCCATTTAGAACAGTAGTAAGGCAGGAGGTTCCTGTCCACCAGGATAGTAGTATCAATGCTTGTTCCCAACATCAATTTCCATTTTGGTTTTTCAGGATCATAACATTTGAATTGTATTTTGCTTTCCAGTTCAGACAAGCCTCAGAGCTCAGAAGGTAACAAAGCTGAGACCTAAGCTGCACACCAACCCCAACTCACCAGCTGAAATGACAGGACTGCATTGTTTCCACAAGACAAGGAGAAGAACTGAAATCTCCAATCCCAGATCTGACATCTGTTCCAACTTAGTAACAAACTAAACTCATTCTCCATCCCCCATATGCATATCTGCACATACGCACAATGGAACACTCAGTTTTAAGAACATTTGCCTCTGGATCCATGTTGGGCCACTTCTAGTTTCCAGAAACAACCATAAATCAGTTCAGTTTCACTAGAAGAAGCGAAGATTCACAGAGAGCCCCAGGCAAGAATCTCCACCCAACTTTTCTAACCCCAAACCTGGCTCTGCAGCAATACATTATATTTGTTTTCAGCAGTGGAATAATATCACATGTGATCACAGTCTCAGCAGCAACAATTTATGAGTCTGTTTCCCCTAACCCTTCTACATCTGGTCCTTCACAGAGCTAGTATCCATGTTCAGAAATCACATGAAAACCACATCTTTCTCAACCCTGCTTTGAACCCCTGTTGTTTTAGAAATATGGTAGCAAGAGGAAGAAGAAGAGCTGTGAAAGACAGCAAGGTTGAACCTCTGTGTGGGGACACTGGAGCCCAGGACCATGTGGCTGGTGTCAGCCCCTTGCTGCCCAGTTATGGAGCAGCTTGGCCAAGCAGCATCAAAGAGCCAGGGCTGAAGCATCTTCCAGCTAGAGAGCCAGTAGGTTTGGGACACTCACCAGGGAGCTGTGGTGGTCTGATAGTTAACTAATCTCAGGCCTTGACTCAACTTCTTTCATGGTGATGCCAGATAAAGGAGTCCTCCAATCCCCTCCCTGCCTCAGCTGCTTCTCCTCTTCTCAGAAAGTGCTCTTCTCTTTACATTCAAACAGAACCTCTTTACATTCAGATAGAATCCAAAAGCTGAGGAAATTTGAAATACATTGCTGACATGCTCCAAAGACTGCAAATTGCAAGGCAGGAAGGGAGCTGGTCACACAAAAAAGCACTGTGGTTTTGTACCATGAACTCCATGAGGGTAATAGCCATCGTACCATTTGGTGGGTTTTATGCCAGTCAGAAGCTGCAATGGTAGCAAGTAGCCCTTGAATGCTTGAGATCAACAGATAAAGCCTCAGAAGCATTTCATTGTTCCATGATCTGTTTCCATATTTCATTTTACACACAAGTGAGTAGGCAATCTGGAGACTCAAACCTTCATTCATGCGCTATTACAGTAAATATTTTTAAAGTCAGACTAGCTTGAAATGCCATTTCCCCCCATCTGTTTCTTGCTAAGCTTGTGCATCTTGTGTACTTTTTAACTTGTGAGAAATCCTAAACTTTGCACTTACAAAACACAGGCAAGATAAGAGCCCTAGCATTAAAATCTCCTATTTAACAAGAAATGAAGGGAAGCAATGTATTTTCACAGTATTAAAAATGACCCAGCTGTACAGGTGGGGAAAGACTCCAGCACCTTTACATAGCTTCTTCTGAGGATACCACTTTGCTGCCAATTATTTATATAAATGTCCAGTAACAGAGGGAAGTCACTATTTCACTTAATGCAACTTGCATACTGCTCACTGAATGCAAACGGCTTTTAGCCCCAGGTTCAATTCAAACCAGAGGCAGTTGCTAAATTATGTGCATTGACAGTCAGATCTCACATCTGTGGGATGCAAGAAGGAAATTATACTAAGTCTTGAGTTTGTTCTTTCTAAGTTCAAGTTGGCAGTGGGCAGACCCAACCAAGGAACCTGTAGCTTCCCCTCTGGGACCCAGTTATGGGGAGGCACAGGAATGGTGACAATTTGGGAAGTGATTTGTCCCACATACTCACAAATCATGTCTTCAGCAGAGGGGGAATGGCAGAGCTGGCCCTGACACCGCCTTCTCATCTCCCCATTGCCCTGTCATGCAAGGTGTTTCACTGCTTTCGAGTCTTTGCCTCAGACTATCTGAGTGTAGCAGAGCCTCTCTCTCATTTTTTATTTCTCCTTCCAGTGCATTCATGACGATGAACAAAATGCACAGATCACACTCTGTGACCACAGAGCAATACATAAATCACACTTCTGGGGTACACATGCTTCCTAGAGCTTCCTCTGATGCCGCCTGAAGCACAGCAAATGTACTAAGTGGCCTTTCCAAATCCCAGCCCTTTGCAGGGGGAAGCATAGCACACAGTCTGCTGCATCTGACTACCAAAAGCAATAGGGAATATGCATAGAGGTGGAAGATGCCCTTGCCTCATCACTGTAATCATATTACTTGCCTAATATTTACCAGATTTTACAGAGATACGCTCCCCTGGCCCAAGGTCTTGGCAGCGTCATTTTAGATTAATCAGCCCTGAGCTATCCAGGTCAAAAAGGGGTCACGAGGGGTGACATTCAAAACATAGAGTTTCTCTTGACAACAGAAGCAGCAAGTGCTATCCTATATTATAATCTGAAATAAAACAGCACCAGTTTACCAGCAACTTTGTGAAAAATCTGTAAATTGACGAGATCAACCATGATGACAATACCAGCACCTATTTTCTTTTTCCTGTTTTTTGTGCAATAAAGTGACCCAGAGATATTTTTCCATTCATGAGACAAAATAGGGAAATATCAGGTTAAAGACTAAATAGAACTTTGCTAAGAGCAATAATTCTTCCACATTATAATTGTTTATAATTATTGTTAATATTATTGCACTACCAACTAAAATACCTCTATTGTTTTATGCTGCAGAACTCATAGGTCCTGTGATCTACTGCACACAGTTGCACAGCAGTCCAGGGTAGGCTTAAAACACACTTCTTTATTAATGCTAAATAGACGTGATTTTCTGGGGTTGCCTCAAGCAAATCATCTCACCTGCAATGAGACAGATGAAAAATGTGCCATTAAGGTCTGACCCACAGGAAGATGGAAGAGATCTGCAGAAATTGTCCTGCCACAGGCTTGTACTGAGAGTAACCCTGGAGCTGGTGAACTGGCAATACACAGTCCTAGCTCTCTGCATATTCTGTCCTGCAAAGTGTTAGTCCCTGTAAAAATATCCATTTAAACAGCAACAGTCAAAGTAAATTTCTCCATTTAGATATCCTCTTGACATTGGCAGTCACACTCATGGTCTTATCTCCAGGGAACTTCCAACAGCTTCATATTCTGGTTAGAGTGTAAATTCCTACAACATGAAGTAAACACCTCTGGCCCCTGGAGCAGCCATTTTCCCAGAAACCTGCATAGGAAAACCCATGGCACTCTAAAAGACCACATGGCAGAATGGAATCTTTTCATTCTAAATCCACTTTTATTGCTGTTTCCAACCATCACAGGAATCACACAGCATGCAAGTCAGGAAATGCAGACATCAGAGATCAGCTAAGTGGCAAATACCTCTCACTTGCTAGATCAAGCCACCAGCTGCTGCCCTCAGCATTGGACTCCCCTCCTACCTCCAGTTCACAACAACTCTGAAATCTGGTGCCAACCTCTCTGCTCCAGTCATCAAACTTAAAAAGGTGGCAAATCTAAACTTTATAGTCTGCTTCTTCAACTTGTCTTCCATAAAACACACTCTTCAGCAACACTCCCACTAACATTAGCAAAGCTGTTGGGTTGGTTCATTGGAGACCTAAACGCAGCAGAGCAAGCCACTCCAGAAGCACATTCCTGGTCTCTGCCCACTAACTGGGCAATGAAGAAAAAGTGAAAACTGCAGTTTTGAGCCAATGGATAAGATGCCAGGAAATTTCAAACTGCACCAAGCATGACAGCAAATGGAAACCATGACATAAAGTTCAGAAGAGAGTCACTGCTTCAAAATCTTTTTCTAAAGAGAGACTTTATTATGCTTTTTCTTTTGCAAGCATTCATCAATGAAGCTAGAGTACCAGTGACAGAGAAGAAGTGGGTTTATAAAAGAGAATAAAAATAAATTTTGAAGTACTTGTTGCCTGGATGGTTTGGGCACATATTTTCAGCCTCTGGTGCAATGGGTGCATCTGCAAAACTCTGCACTGATGGGCAGTGGTTTAAATGGCAGCCCATGTTCTGCACAGCTGATAACCCACCTGCACCAAAAGGTCAGAGGAGATGGGCAGACTCCACCATAGCACCTGACAATGAATTCTCTCTGATTTTGGAGGCTTTATCTTGCATACTCAGATATTAAGACTTTGACTGATGTATCCCTGGTTGGTTCATATGTGACACAGGACAGAGCTGGGGCCAAGCCTCATGCCTCCCATTCACTCACCTCCAAAACACCAGCCACCTCTTGAAGGTTTAAAAAAAAAATTATACTTACTAAAAATCTTTGGAGATTTAAAACGAAAGACCAAGGCCACCTGAAGAAAAGGGATCACTTCCTTACGATGGGACTCTGGTCTTTTCCTGTGTCTAACTAGGCTACAGCTGAGAGTATCACTGCACCACTTACAGGTTTTTTACTTAATAGCATAACACAGAGAAATATTTCATAACAGTGACTGCTCTCCACTAGGATTGAATCACCTTTGTACTAAAGAAGTGGAAAAAACCCTCAAACAACAAAAAGCTCTGGGTTTTCTGTCAAAAGCTGTGTGCTTTGCTTTGATTAAGGTCCTCTAGGAGCTCTGCTCAAGTTAGACAACTAATTTAAGATATTTTATCTTGTGCAATTGGGATATAATCTTAGGTTTTTCAGAAGTAAAACAGAAACATTACACCAGTTCATCACCAGGTGTTTTTCTCTTTCCTCATGTTGTGTTTCATGGCAACTTTCCATATTTAAAAGCTATCATACATTGAAACCCATCTCTTATAACAATTCACAATCATTTATGTGACTCCCTAGATCAAGCCAACATAAAAACCATGTGGAGTCAGAGTCAGAAAAAAGGTTTAGAGATGATCCAAACAACCAGCATGGCTACACTGCTGAGAGCTGTCAGTCAAGGCCACTTTTAATCCCACTTGTAAATACAAAACCTGCTAAATGGCTGCTAAAGAGTTCTTGCTGGGCTGTTGAAATATTTGCCTATAACCTGTTGTGCAATCCTTAGTAGGGTCCACTTCTCACGAGGTGATCACTTGAAGCTTCTATAAAATACAAGGGAAAAAATGCCACTTAAGTGTTTTCAGAAAAATGAACTCACAATGGAAACCCAGGAGGAGAGACCAGCAGATTGTCTCTCCTTCACATTCACCACATGTGCACTTCCAACACTGAGTCCTCTGATGAAAAATTAAATGACTTGTGGGTAGGAAATTACAAAGCACTATTAAAATGATATAAAACTTTCTCATGGTTTTTTGCTGGTGTTTTCTGCAACATGTCAGAAGATTAATTTGTTTACTGTCCACAGATGCAACAATAACCACAATTACTTCCCAAGGAACATTCAGTACAGCAACACTCCATATCCCTCTGTGCCACGACTGTTTTTCCACAGCATCTACTGGGGACTGCCACTGCTGAGAATGATTCTGAAAGCTCAAGGTGTCCTGCCTGAGCTCAGAGAGCCAGGCTCACTGTTGGCAGTGGAGGAGAAAACCGATGTAATCTGCTAAGGATAGACCAAAGAGACATTATACAACCATGAGCTACAGTGCACCCTATGCCACTAAAGGCAAAACTCTTGCTTCTAAATCAGTATTAAACTCATGACACCAGTCCTGACTTTAAAATATTATCAATGAAAGAAGAAGCAGGTTAACAAGATTAACCATAGAGGTGCTGCCACATACTGAACTACATGACTGTGTTCTTCCATGCATGCATAAAAACTCACACAAGGGTTTACACTGAAGCCCACCAGTGATGAGACACCCAAGCAGCTGTTTGTTGCTGCAGATAAAAGGTTTATCACATCACAGCCTGGCCCACCAGCATACTCAAGTAAGAAGGTGAGTGATTCATTTCGACTACTTCCATTTCTGGGACATAACTTAGACCTCTGTTATTTGTCTGGGTTGTTCCCATTACGCTTCCCTTTTCTGAGTGACTATTAAAGTAGTCAGAATAGCGGGACAAAGCTCTCCTCCTGGGCATCACAGAAGTTTAGGATGTGTCAGATAAATTTATCAAAGAGGAGATTATTCCTGAACACTAAAAACCCACTGGAAATATATATGACAGCCCCAAGGCAGTCTGACACTAGAATCCCTCATCTGGGGCTGTTAGACAAACAGCTCATATTTTACTCAGAGTGAAAAAATCACACACATTATGGTTCTCTGACACTCTTTAATCTTAACACAGCTGCAAGCTTCTTTCAGCAGAGAAACCTTCTGGGCGAATGTGACCTTTGGATAAATCCTTCCACGTTCTCTGTCATGGTATTTATTGTTACAGTCAGGCTAATGATTCACTTTGTGAACAGCCCTGGGAGGGACCTTTTTTCCAGCAGCTCCACAGACCTGTAAAATTGTTCCTCCATCACTGTCACACCTGTACTGCAACAGGAGAAAACAAAGGGTCAAGCAAAAAAAAATATATTCTTTCACACTTTCATTTGGATTACTGCACAGAAAGACAGCATTCATATTTACAAGATACATAAAGGAACATTAAAATTTTTAACATTGAGGCAACTGGCTTCTGGTAAACTCTGTAAGAAGTTATAACTTTTTGCCAGAAACCCTAGCTACCTGAACATAATGCATTTTCCTAAGATAAGTAAGGTGTCACTTTTCTATTCAAAGCAGACAGTGAACACTACAGCAGAGGAGGACAAAGCCAATACAAGCCTTGAAAACCAATCTCTGTGTCTGCCAATTTTCAGAAAGATAACTAACCTTAAGATAAAGCTGGTTTTCTTGCAGCTGACACTCAATATTAAAAATTTGTTTATGTTCCTACTGCACATAAGCACAGTAATCCTCTCTTGGTCATTCCACACTCAGCTCATAACAAATCCTTTTGCTGAGCCACCAAGAAGCCTGAATTCAGTCTGAACATGTAATTTGATGGGCTCCAAGCTACCCAGGAAGGGAGGTGGCAAAAGCTGCTGGATAAACTACTTTGCTGGATCTAACTGTTGAGCGGGTTATTGGGCTACTTCATGAAATACCATCCTGTCTAGAACCCTGAGACATGAGCTAGGTCGACTCTCACCACCAACAAAAACGAATCAAAGACTTGGTTCATGTCAATCTGGATGACTTTCTCACATCTGAATGGAAAGCAGACTTAAGCATTTTATTAGTACCTTAAGCCTGAAAATGAAGGATGCTGCCAGCCACAAGTCAGCATCTGCAAGAGATTAATTTCTGTGTTCAGATCTTTAGCAATGCATATAATTCAGGTAACAGTTAGGAGCAGGCAAAAATACATATGTTGTGTATGTAGGAGTGATAGTCACGTAATAAGTTGGTTTATGTGATCAGTCTCTGATCTCTGACTTTCCTGGCTCAAACTCTCAGGCATCTGATGTATTCAAATTACAAAACTTTTAACACAAAACATAAGTAGTGGTGACCTGGAATGAGTTCAGGTGCATCTTCATGCTTCTCAGGAAGAAGCAGTTCATGTCACAAAAGTCATCATCTGTTTGCAGTAATTCAGAGACAGTCAAGGACTGGACAGATACAGGGAGGATTCTGTGGACTTCAGCAAGCTGTGCTGGCACACACTGAGCTGGAAACATAACAGTAAGAGACTGCAAGAAACTTCTGTTGCTGTTGATCATACTGTACCCACACAACACTCTATCAACTCAACACACAAAACTCTCTCCCTCAGGCTGCTAATCCAGCATTTTCATGCACTCCACATAACTCCAACAACTGTATGTCAAAAAGACATTTCCACAAATAAAAGGTTCTTAGAAGCATTACTGCAATATCAACTTTCCTAAAGCATTGTAAAAAACATTAGAAAAAACTTCAGAATCTTTCAGAAAGGCAAAGTTCTTATCAAATAGGTTGCTGTTGGATGTCTAAACCATGCAACTTTCTGTTTTCAGTCACCATCCAGATTTAGTGGGTCCTAAGAGAAAAATTAGGCCTAGTTTCCCACCAGTCAATATTGGTCCTCAAGTCAATAAATCTTAATATTGACCACAACATAGAAACCAGTAAATGTTTAATATCTTCTACTGGGTTTTAATTATAAACACCGAGGAAATTTATCAACTCTTGACTTCCTTGTCATATGGAAAAGCTTTTAAACATTCTGCACAGACCACTGTCGATCATTCCCATCACAGTTATGGAACTAAAACATATTTCACCAACAATTCTCTGAGCATTTACATTTTAAACCCTGGCATGACTTTGAACATAGCCCCCATCTGCTGCAAGGACAGCAAAGAAAATAAATCGCATCTTTTTATGCTATTACTTCTAGCGCCACAGTTAAATATCCTCTGCCCACATAAAATTTTAACTTCTATAGATAGAGAAAGTTGAAAAAAATCCCTGTAGTATTCCATAACTAAAAAGTGTTCCTTTATCACTTGTAAAGAAATATGAACAGCACTGAGAAACAAAGAGAAATAAAGGACGCAGGTGAAGAAAATTCTTGGGGCTACAGTGCACAGTTTGCATGCAGCTGATAAAAAGAGCCATGCAGTGTGAATTCCTTGCCTCACAAACCAGATGGGAATCCTGGCCAGGGATATCACTGGCTACCACGTAATACAGACTATGGCTATGGAATAGATTATGTCAAGTCAGGCAGCAGTCTAGACATCTTGGGAGAAAGCACAGGCTCATGAGAGTACACCCTGCCAGAGAAATTTGTTCCTTTGGTGTCTCTCTGCCACCATGTTCGGTATGATCTCACCCAGCTGTGCAGAATACACAGTTCACAGATGCCTGTTAATTGCATTCTGCATCTGCAGGGTATGGGTGGATACCAGTTTGAAATGACTGTAGAGATCAAACTAACGAAAGAGACAAATGATCTGGAAATCAGAGCAGGTGAGTTAAAAGAGACCTGGAATATGAACCAAATATCCCTTATGAATGGGCTGAAATGCCTGTGTAGTGTATTTTGATTTTGGGCTACTGGATATTTTGAAGTCAGATCTTTACTGCTAATGGTTGCAGTGAAGATTTGGGCCTTCTGTAAAGTGAGGAATTGTGATGTAAATAGTGGGAACTACATTTTTCAGATGCTGACAAAACACAGCTTAATTAACATATAGAACCTGAGATCATATTACCAAGCTCAATGGCAGATAAAATAGGCATTTTTTTGGTGAGATCTGTTTAAGTTCTTCTCTGATTACCAAACAACATTCAACCCCTTCTAGTGATATATTGGTGATCTTTCTCTATACTGTCAGCAAATAGTCTTTGCCTTCAGACACAAGGCCAAGAAGGGTATTCCTTCATGCCAACCAGTCCATAACATGTTTTTGAAAATGTTTTCTATAACCACAGCAAATCTTAAAATTACTGAAAGTTTACATCATCCTTTGAGGACAACAAGGACATCTATAATCTATGTCATCACCTTGCCATACTCCAAGGAGTATGGAAATTCTTTTTCATGAACAATGGGATGAAAAATTAACACAACAGAGAAAAATCATGTAGACAGACTGATGAGCAGAACAACAAAAATGGGCTTTCAAACCTCAGCCAAATCTTTGATATCTGAACACAGAGTTCAGTGGGGGTTTTCTTGCACATTGTCTCCTCCTGCTCCAAATGCAAGTGTTTTATAGCCCATGCCTCAATTCATTACTAGATCTTGACTTATTTTAAGGTTCTTACTTGCCAAAGACACATTGCTGCATGGAATATTAATGAGGTTGTCATCCCTACTGGGCCTTAAAGGAGCAGAGAAGATTTAGTGTCCTCTTAAAAAAACTAGCAATGCTTTTTTCGGAAAGTTTGAGAATTTTTGCTTTGACAAGAATAAGACAATACACTTTTTGTGCAAGTGAAACCTCTTAAATCCCATCAGAAGGACTTGAGCTTGAGGCCAGGAACCAGGCATTTTCACGTTTTAATCTCAACTCTGCTCTTGGCTTCCTGCACAGCAAAGAAGTCTTTCTTCATTTCAACAACTTTAAACCAGGGTACAGTGAGAACTAAATGTTTACACTGTGATTTGAAAATATAAAGTGCTAAGAAGGAGCACTTAGGAAATGAACTTTGTAATCCTTTTCTTTGCTGCCATGGTATCCACCATTCTCAACAAGTTCTTACTTCATGTACTCATAGACTACATAACCTTAAGCACTCACTCTCTGTAAACTACATACCTCATTTGAGAGCTGATGTACAAAAATCAGCTGTCTGAATACCTTAACACTTACAACAGCTTCCTCTGGAGTTATCATAAGAGAAATTACTTGTTATTAATTTTCACATGCTAGATTTATTTCAGCTTTTATGTTTCAGTAATATTATGTAAACAGAATGTTAGTTGTAGGAGTACCCAGGAATGCAAGAAAACATATGGCTCCAACTCCCTTCAGTATTCCCAGCACATTCACCAACAATTTTAATTTCAACTGACTTAAGTGGAGGAGTCAGAGAGAGACTTTAACACTCTCATCCTCTGCCTATCATGATGAGGAGGTACAATCACAGCACCTGCTCTCATATATGCACATCCCTCTATTTCAGGTTAAAATATAACCCTACTGCTCCCTTTGGGTGAGGAAGGTACTCGTCATAGTGTATTTTGGATCCAGTGGCATTTTAGTTCTACCCCTGCTCCAGGATGACACTGGCAAACTCCGTAAATCTGTGTCTGCTCTGATGAATCCACTGGAGAGAGTTAATTATGGGAGGACAGCCACATGTGTGTTTCCAATGGGCATCTCAATAGCTTAAGAGTGGGTGAACCCAACACACATATCCATACATCACCCAAGATTAGGGATTGTAGTGGCAAACATTTCAGATGGATAAATACACACTATTGCATAAGCACAAACACCTGTGCCACCATTCTTGTCTGCTCCCATTGAGTCTGCTCTTTGCTTTGGTGCTGCGATGCCCGAGGGTACAATAATCCTTAGGTGCTAAAACTTGCCATGGGGCATCAGGACCTTTTGTTGTCATATCCCAAGTCCTCACCAGAACTTGCCCTACCACATATGTAGGACCTGTGTGCTCACAGTTCATCAAGGACTGCATGTGTCTCTCATCTCACTGCTGGCATCCGGTGCTCGATCTGCTCTTGCTCTCAGAGCTTCGCTGCCCAGGGTGCAAACATTTTGCAGGTTGAATAGCAACAGGAAATGACCCCAAAATGGATTGTGCTGTGTTTGTTTGAGGCACTGTGTAAATCACAAGTCCTGTGAAGTGCCGATTCCTTCATGTGCTGTGAAGAACGATAGAAAAGCGAGGCTTGAATAATTAGAAGTTAATTGCTTTACACACTAGTAGCTTGTACACTTGAGAGAGCAAGTGTGGAGTATGGGATTTTCACACACCTCTCAGTACAGCAAGCCCTTATGGGGACAGACAGGAAAGAAGGAGATTTGCCTATACCTCGGATTGCTGCTTTATACCACAGACAGCTACTTAAAAGCTGACATAATGCAGAGGTCCACAGAGATCTCAAAGCCTGGGAACATCCCAGATTTTTTGGATGCCCTGTGAGATTGAGAAAACAAGACAGCAAAACTGAAGGAAAAATCTCCAACTATTAAAAACACCCACAAGAAAGCTTTCAGTTAAATCTAACCCATAAAATGTCTCTAGAACGGACCCCTCATGTGCAGCAAGTCAGCTCTCCAAAATACAGGGAGAGCAAGCTTGATAAGCTCCTTGGAGCTGTCAAAACCTTCCTAAGGCAAGCTTTCTACAGAAATTTTTTTTGTGGTGGTCACAGCTCACGTCCTGCTTTGTCTGGTTATCCTGCCAGAAACATAAATGAACTCATAAGAATAACAGGAGGATTAGGTTAAGCTTATTTTTAAAACATTTCCCACAAATTCATCTCATTTGCCTGCTTATAAACACCCTTGCTCATCTTGCTGTGTGTCTAATTACGTAGGATATACTGCAGGTGGCTTAAAATAGGAACTGAAAAATAGTTGCTTTGCAGTTATGCATGCTAAAGGAAAGGCAATTAAAATGGCATCTTATGGAGATGTAAACTGATCATCTCAGGGGCCTGAAAGGATTTCTCCCCCATATATGACATGGCACAGTTGGCCAGCTACCATATGGGTGCGTCTCCTCTTCCTTGCAACACTTACTGACCTCTCCTTAGGCAGAATATGAGATCTGATGGGTTGGTTTCTTGAATTATTTATGTACAGAAATAGACATATTGCCATCAGCTAAGCATATCTGCATTTTATTTAAAGTCAATACTGCAATAAAGCTCAAAACATAAAAAGCTAAAATTAAATTAAAACAAATTTGCAAAGAAAGCCCTGCAAAGAGAGAACCTGTCGTAAAGGTTAATTAAAATGAGATCGAACAGAAGTCTTGGATTTTGTAGCAGCTGTAGTTAAAATCTGTGGTACCTGACAGAGCCATGGTGGTTTCCTCTGACAATGCTTAAAACTTTTTCAAATAGCATCTCTCCAAAAATAGGATTTATTTTTGCAACTAAAAAGAAATACTGCAGAGTAGCAGGTATTTTTTCTCTGGCAATGGATTAAGTTGTACCAGTTGGCAGGTGGCATCTTTTTAAAATATTTCTACAAGGGAGGATATCACTCTGCTTTTCTACCTGTGCCTCCTCTCATCTTCTCTCCTCTTTTTAAACATCATGCGTTTTATTATAATACTGAAACATCACTGGTGCTTTCCAGAATGGGAAAGGGCTCTTTCAAAAACTATTTATTAGTGTATGCAACAAGGATGTGCTTGTATTTCAGCATGGCAGTCCTTCAGTATGTTCATGCTTGCTGTGAAATAGTGGCATTTGAATACTACAGCTGTAATATTTATGATGGTGAACTCTAGATTAAAGAAATTATTCCTAAAGCATGTTTTAAAGCCTATCAAGCAAGCTTTGGAAAATGTGAGGGACAGCAGACCTATCATTGCAGGTTTTTTCTACAAGTTCCTTACAGAAAAGAAAAAAGAACCACAAGTGAATTCTAGTCAGCAAAACACAGAACGAATCTCTCAGTTGCCTGTGTCCAGACAAATTAGGTTTTTTGCCTTGGAAAGTCACCCTTTAGTTTTCCCCTAGGAAAAAAGAGACTAGCAAACAGGATATGGGTGTTCAGATTTGAATGTGTTTTCTTTTGTCTACCCCAGTAAAGAATGCTAATGAAACAACTAGCTGAAGCTTTCTGAAATTATCTGTGGTACAGCAAATGGTGGGAAGACAAAACAAGGATTACTAACTGATGCAAAGATTACTGTAATACAGCTCCCTGGGACAGGAAAATTCATAATGATGAAAACCTGTCACCCAAATACAGCAAAATTCCCATTGACTTCAATGAATCAGAATTTTACCTCATGACATCAAGGCACTGTAGGAAAAAAAAAAAAAAAACACCAAACCTTTATTGAAAGTAATCCAGGAACAACAAGCTCTAAGAATGCAGTCCATATTGACAAACGATAAGGGCATTGGGCATATCCTGCTTTTCTGTTAGATGTCTCCCCACCTCCTCCCTACTCCATAGTCTCTACCATCCTTCAGGATCATTTTTGTCTCAGTCAAACTGACCTCACAGTTTCACATGCAGTGTCTCACATCTGTCAGACAATGGACAATGAGGAAGACAGCAATCGGTTATGAAACACCTGACTTGAATTTCATTGAGCCAGGTAATAAACCAGAAATAAATGAAGTTTTACTAGGCAGAAGTAGGTTTTCATAAGGCTCTATATACCTCCATTCATGATAATGACAAATGAAGTTCTTTCCTGGAAAAGTGAGAAATGAAGCCTCATAATGCACTTACAAGAAGTAGGAAATAACATTTCATTCAGTGTAAAAGGACTGGTAGGGTTGCAATCATGTAATTAAGCAAGCAAAACAAATACATTCTGTTGCAATGTGTCCAAAACAAAGGGGGAGATGTTGCAGTGTGTTATGTAAAGTCCTTCCCCCTCTCCTCCCACCCCAACACCCATGAGCCCTGGCTGTAAGACAGGGCATCAAATGATAAGTAGATTCAAAAGATACTCCCTGCCCTGGGGCGGCATTGGTCAACTCAGGTGTCTTTCTCCCCCTGGGACCCCTCCCCTCTCACCTAGTTGGTAGTTCCCTGTCCCTGCCCCTCCCCCTGCCCCCGGGATAAAAGGGACACTCGGGCCACATGGTCTTCAGTTCTGTCGGAGCTGTTGCGGGATTCAGAAGCTTGGAACTGGAATTAAACTCTGGATAAAACCCTCCTTCAGGACTCACTCCTTCTTCACCTTTGCCTAAAGCCTCTCCACCGAGGAATACCACCTGCAGCCTCTTGGTGAGCCGAGGGCGTCTCTGGGGTGAAAACACCCCAGCTGCCGCTGTTGGGCTCAGCAGCAGGACAAGTCCAGGCGTGCCCCGTCAGAATATTGGTAACACCAATAACATTCCAGACAAGCCATCCTTTGAAGGAAAGGAAACTTACAGGGGTTTAATCACATAGTAGTATGCTGCTTCATCTGGTTTTCCTATAACAGATCTCTCCTTGTTAAAAAAAAAAACAAAAAACTTTCCATATAGGGAAGTACAAGGGGAAGCATGCACTCCTTGGCTGGAAGCAAGCTATGGACAGTCCCAGGTGAATGGTGTCTATCAAAAACCACTGTTTTGTCAGATTTTGGAGCCCTCTCCACCCTAATCCCTTCCCCCCACTGAATCCCAATACCTCAACAGGAAAGGAGACATCTGTGAATACTCTGGCACTGCTTCGATGTTTTACAGCTGTAATAACCACTGATACAAAGAGAAGAATGTTTTCTAGCTCCAAATTCCTGAGGTACTTTTCTAAACAGACACAAGTGGATGGGACTTGGTTACATGAAAAATACCCTACCAGGGTCAGGGGTGTGGGGAAAGATGAAGAGGAATCATGATCTGCAGATAACTGAGCTCAGCTTGGCTTTAGATTTTTCTTTTCTGACCACTCAACCCATTTGTCCAAATCCAAACTTTTAATCTTTACACCTAAACAGTATTTTTCTGGCAGCTTGCACTCTTGGCTATATCAGATGAAAAATACTTCAAGGAGGCGGCTTAAAACAATGGTGATCTTACATATATGCAGTAGTTTTGCATTACCATTAGCATATAGGCAGGACAGTTTGATGCTTGCTCCTAGAAATCCCAAAATGCATCGGACACCACAAAGTCCATTTTCTCTCATTGTTAGCACTGTCAGTCAACAACAGTCTAAGTCATGGTGCCTCTTACCTGTATTTCAAGCAGTTCATCACAGCCTTACATAAAATGCACAGGTTGGCATTGAGTGATTTAGGGGATAATGTCAATTCATATAGGGGCATAAAGGAAAGGCAGCAGGCAGCCCAGACAGATAGGTGTGGATAACTGGTTCCCAAGCACCAGAGCTCTTGCAAGGGTTGGGGACACACTGGCTCTCCCAGTGCCTATACATCTACTACCAGATTGCTGTGCAGCCCTTCAAAAGGACTTCAACAGGTGGCAGAGATGGGCAGAGAGGAAGTGTCTGAAGTTCAACAAAGGCAAATGCAGGGTCCTGAGCCTGGAGAGAGATAACCCCACGCACCAGCACAGGCTGGGGGCCAAACTGCTGGGAAGCAGCTCTGAAAGAAGGACCTGGCAGTGTGCCCTTGTGGCCCAGAAGGCCAGTGGTATCCTGAAGTGCATCAGGAAGAACATTGCCAGCAGGTCGAGGAATGTGATCCTGCCTTTTACTCAGCCCTGATGAGGCCACATCTGGAGTGCTGTGTCCAGCTGTGGGCTCCTGGATACAAGGGAGATATGGAGCTCCTGGAGCAGGTCCAGGGAGGGCAAGGACTGGGCAACTGGAGTGTCTTTCTTATGAGGGAGTTGGGCCTGTTCAGCCTCGAGACAACTGAAAGGGACCCTCACTAATGTGTAAATATCTAGAAGTGGGGTGCCAAGAGGATGTTTCCAGGCTCTTCTTGGTGGTGCAAGTCAATAGGAAAAGAGGCAGTGGGCAGAAACTGATGGACACAAAGTTCCACCTGATCATGAGGAAGAACTTCTTTGCTGTGCAGGTGACTGAGCACTGGAACAGATTGCCCAGAGAGGTTGCAGAGTCTGCCTCACTGGACATATTCAAGAACCCTCTGGACACAATTCTGTGCCATGTACACTAGGATGATCCCTCTTGAGCAGGGAGGTTGAAACAGATGACCTGACTCTTGTCCCCTCCAACCTTACCCATTTTGTGATTCTGTGATTCATAGAAAACTCACATCCTCATGCAGATTTGCTTAAAAAAAGAAACAATAATTTTTTCAAATATGTTTAAATTCCTTTCTAACCAGAAGTTCCCTGGGCCATGCAGCTGCTCCATGACAATTTGCCCAAGAAGCTGAATAAATTGTTTCATCCTGAGCTCCTCTCTATTGTGGTTACACTGCTGCTAGTACCCAGACTCAGGGCCAGCTTCAGGCAGATAGTCTGACAGGCACAGAAACATCCATTCCTCAGCACAAGGGCCAGTGGAACCAAGAGCCAACACCTGCTCTGTGCCAGGTCTGTAAGGGGACCAGTCACATTTTCATGCCATCAGTCCCTTTCTTGAGCCAACACCACTGGCTTTGTCTTGAAGGGGGACACAGGCCAGCTCTGGCCTGGGGTGGGTGGAAAGACACATGTGGAGGCTGGTTCAGGAGCAGGAGCCAGGACAGGAGTCACCCTAGTGAGCACTAAGAGCTACAGCTACCCTGCACTTAACACCACAGAGGAGCCCTGGAGCAGCCTGGCCTCAGCCAGAGCAACTGCTGTGCCCTAATTCATAGCCAGAACCTGAAAACCTTGTGGGGAGAATTTTGCAATGTGCACCTTGGCAGTAAACTGAGGATTCCAGAGATCTCAGTTCCATCCACCCCTTAAACACTTGAAATGGGATTTTCTTAAATCATTCTTCAGCGTACATTTCTTTTGTACCATCCTGCTGAGTGAACATAGCGGCATAACCACATGAATTTTACAGCTGTAGGACATCATTGTTAACAGGGAAAAAGACCTTCAAACCTTTTGCTTCAAAGCCACAAACCTTTGGTCCCCATCTTTCAAACAGTTTGTAAATATCTTTGCAATGCTCACATGTTCTCTGCAGCCGTTTTATGGCATCACTGCCAATCTTAATAACAGAGATCTAACCAGCTACACAACATTGCAAATTAGGCCTCAACTCCAAGCAGTAATATTTTCTCTAGTTAAGTGGAAATTTTTAGAAAAACTGCAAGACTGCAGCAGTTAACTGCATTAAGTTAATAGGTTAACTGAGACAGAAACTCATTAACTGATTAACCCAGAACTACAGATGAAGTAATGTCACCACATCACAGGAACATTTAAGTCAAGAATTGCGCTAAAGTAGATTTGCAATTATTGAATGCATGTGATTAACAGATTCAAACAAATGATGCTATTAGTATGTTAATTATTGCTTGCCCTAAAATACTGATGATTAAAGTGTTTAAGAGGAAAACACATCCCAGGACAATTACAAAAGAGAAAAAGAGTAATTAATTATCCAGAGTGCTATTGCCTGCTGAAATATAATAATAACAATAGCAAAAATATATATTAATAGTAGGGAGAGTAATAATAATAAAAAGACTTTTCTTAAGAGTTACAGACACAAATTTTCCAATGCAAAATAGAGAAATCTACTGCATGGCAAAAGCAAGATACTGAATTTTTTCAGAAGTTGTAGCAATAGTGAGAGACTCAAGCACTGTCTAATTAGTCATTTATGAGCTCAGCTGCTGTGTAGGTGTATTAGAGATGGGTGATATACTGATATCATGTCAATGTCACATTCCAAATCTGTTGATGCAACTGCTTAAAAAAAAAAGACCCCACCAAGCTACTAGAGAGCCACGGATGCTAATGAAGGCAGGTGTTCAGGAAGTATGAGTCCTGTGTCTTCCTCTACAGTGTCTCCTGCAGCCACGTTTCTCCCTGCATAAAGCAGCATTGCTGTGACTCTCTCACTGCAGTCCCTAGATGCGTGGTAGGGGCTGCCTGCTCCTCTCAAGTAGGCTCCTGAGAGGTGTCAATCATGACCAATCAAAGCAGGCATGGAGTCACACTGGTGACCTTCACATTGCTCCCTGGCCTCACCTGCTGGAGTCACCTGCAGGCTCCTGCTACAGCACAGCTCAAAGATGCACAGTGAGATCAGCCATGGGGTAGGTTTGCTGAGAACAGAAAGTCCTCTTCTCCTTTTTCAAGCTCCCCAAAATCCCCAGATCCTCATCCATGAGTTTAAATGGTACCATAATATTTCCCAATAATGTGATAGAGCTTTTTCTGTTAGCAACAGCACAAGATATTGAGATAGTATCACCTATTTTTAGTTGTGCTTATACTCAAGAGCAGTTTCAGGAGTTTGAGTGACAGCTTTATTGCATACATGGTTTAAATATCTTGCCTACAACTTGATACTGAGTAACCTTGGTAACTTTCTTTTATCTTTTTTTTTTCAAGGACCACTCTAGGATGGTTAGCTGTAATGAAATACCAAAATAGACACGTGGCAATGGTGATGACACACACTTCCTTCTTCACACAGGATTTACCAAAATCTCCTAGAAATTCAAAATAGTTTCCCTGCTTAATGAACTTGCCTCCAAAAAGTTGAACCCTAAGGGTTATTTTTAGAGTATTACGCATGAGTACTGAACAACTAGAAATGCATTAAAGACAAACAAAAAATACCAGCCACAAACTAAACAAAGCAAACCACAATCAAAAAAACATAAAATACATTTAGTTACAAAACAAAGAACTTAAAAAGTGGTGTAAAATGTTGTTAGTCTGCAGTCAGGACTATTTCAATCAAATCCTTTCTCACACACTTACATTGTACTTTCTTCTGGCATATGTTTTGCAGGGAAACACAAGTCACCAAAGTCACAACATTACAAAAAAAAAAGGATTAAGGGTGAGGAGCAAAACCTAAGGTGTCACAGATCTCTCAAGGTCAAGCACAGGAGTCAACATGCAGCTAGATCTCTACTCTGTAAAACACAAACTATATCCTTTTCACTTAACAATCATGACAATCACGCTGTATGATTTTTGGATGGCTAACAAAAGGAGAAACTACAGCTGTAAAAAGAATGAGACTTAAAATGAATTTGAGATATCTTCACACAAATCTCCTCAGTAACACAATGTCAAACAAAAGTTTGCAATGGATTGTTCACTGCCTTTTTTGGTATTTGGAGAAAACACACCCTAATTCCTAATGTTCCTGCTGAGTTTATTTCTATTTCTGAGAATTTTTATTAACAGCAGGTCACTACCCGAGCAGCAAAATGAAGCAATGTCAATAATATAGGCAAGAATGACCAAGAAAGGCTAACTCTTGAAAATGTAGTATTTCAAACAGAAAAATTCCATAATATGTAATGTTGGAGGGTAAAAACTGAGAAGCTATTCAATTCAATTAGGACATTGAGAGAAAAAAAAAATAATCTAATCCTATCATTCTGCCTCCTCCCTTCTCTTACTGCTAGGAGCCTGCTCAGAGTTAAAAAAGCAGAATTTAAAAAATTTTAGCTAAACTTACCCTGAAATTAGAGAACATTGACTAAATATGCCTTTCCAAAAAACCCTCAGTTAAAAGCTGTTTTAATTTGAATTTCTTTCAATGGAAATCTCCTGCAAAAGCACATCACCAGTAATGAGTTCTTTGAACAGAATTAACAAAAAATGCAAATCTTTCTTGAATGTGTGTCCCATCATCATTACCTACTTGCAGACACTTCCTGGTTCGAAAAATGGCCATAGTCATTGACAAAATTCCTTGCTACAACTTTATCAGTTTCTAAGAAGAAGCAGCATTCTATTAAATACCATTATTTAGCTATAAATTATTTTATCTTCATTCCTGTGTTGGAAGCTGAGCATTTTAACAGCTAGCAACATCAAAATGGAAACAACAGCTATATCTGACAAAATATGATGGTCATTTCAACATAATGTTTCCTGAGGGGAAAATACACTTTTCTACAAAAGGACCCAATCTAATTAAATACTTGCTTGATTTCAATGCCTTTCCAGGACAAACATTAGATATCATTTTAAAGGAACAGAAAAGCTCTATGGTAATTCTTGAGTGCAAGCATGTAGAATTTTTTTGACTGTTGTAGCCAAAATATAAATCACTTTCTGCTGTGATGTCAGGAAGTGTATTGCACTAAATTAATCATGGGCTACTTTAAAAAAGGAACAAAAAATCCACTGCAAAATTAAACAAATCTCTCTGTGCCTGTTTTCCATTTGCATTGTCACCACTTACCTTTAAAGGATGATGGAAGTGAGATGGGAATGTTGCTGAAATGCATTCAACAGACCCTGTCTGTGTGCTAGCTTCTCTAGTGCTCTCTGTTGTGCCTTCAGCCAATGGAAAAGATAAGGAATTATAACCTGCACACATCTTTACTCTTTGCCAGGCTCCTAGCACAAGGATACACCATAGCAAAATAAGTGCAGAGGCATACAGACTACAAGCCAAGCTGTATGTCTTCTTCTAGCATTTCCCAGTCTTAGACATATTCTGCTGGATTAGATAAATGTCTTTCTGTCTCATTATAAAAGAAGAGGAAAGTCAATTCATAAGGGAAATCAAGTCATTCTAGAAAGCTTTTCCTAATAAATCAAATAGTGAATGTGACCAAGTGGGGAAAGCTGGGAGCACAGAGATCAGGCAGCTTCATCCACAACCGTACAACTGTGACTCAGCTAGCTCTTACCTTTTATGTCAGGCAACCAAAAGAATAGACAATTATATTTACTGAGTGAGGGGTAAATAAACTCATGCCAATTAAAGAACAGAAAATATGTCTTTGTGGCTTAGACTTTAACCATTTTAAAGATAAAAAAATCTTAAATAATTCACTCAGACAAGGATTCTAGATCCTCATCTGTCTTTCTTTTCTGCCAGGGCAGGACAGGCCATGCATGGAATTTTTTTGTTAACTCGCCCCTTTCAAACTCTCAACCCACAAACCACACCATCCAAGACGCATTAGACGTATTTAATATCCTTGCTTTAATAAAGTAATTTTCAAAATGTTTCTGGGAAGACACACTTCTGTGGACCACAAGCAATAGCAATTGAAGTCAGCCTCAACTTTACAACTGAGTTTGAAATCAGAGGGAGTTTGCAAAAATGTTTTGAAGTCTCTTCCCCGTCTTTCTTCAGTCCCCAAAAGTATTTTTTCTCTAGGTTATTACAAGCCTGCCTGCCTTTCTCACTGTTGGCTGCTCAGGTCTATTTGCTCAGGATCATCTTCTTCTGATTCTGGATTCAGAAAACCTCCCATAATATAAGCCTCTATATTAATTCTTAACAAACATATCTCAACATGTGTTCAAGTGCTACTGAAACTGGGCCTACTATGCGTTTTTTCTCCTCACCCAGTAACTTAGTATCTCCCTCCACAGCAAGCCACACTTACCGGTAAAAGGTGGTATAATCCACTGTTGAATGACAGCTCTGGAACTCCCATGCTTTGAGTTTCTGGCATTCTCGATGAGCTCGGAGTTTCACCCTGACTGTCCCGTGACAGAGCTCGGGTAGGGGTTTCCTCTGCGGGCGGCTGCAGAACTCATTGGACTCCACACGCCAGGATTCAGCAAAGTCGTCCACATCAAACTTAAAATTCCCATCCCCCCCAATCAGGTCATCCCGTTTGTGCCCATTGTAATTGCCACACAGACCACAGAGTTTGCCTTTCAGATGAGGTGCAGCCATGACTTCCACAAAACTGTCTCCATCCCATGAGATTTCTAAGCCTGATAAAAAGATAAGAANAAAAAGAGAGAGAGAAGAAGAAATTGAGGATAACAAACTGCACCTTATGTTTGGGAAACAGTGTTAATGGGAACCTGAACAAAGCCATTGGCTTAGTTCTGATAATGCTGTTAGATTTCTATATAGTTCCCAGTAAGTGCCTCTGGCAAGTGCAGTGTTTCTTAAATTACAGCCAATTACAATACATTCATGCCTATCTCTTCTTATTTTTGTTCCTTCTTGCTAATGAAGGGGGTTATCCTAAAAAACATGGAGCCAAGGCAGGGTATCAATATCAAAGGAGGGCTCGTGCAAAATTCTGCAAATTGAATTTGCTATGGTAAATTTCTAGGTGACTTTGCAGGGGGCCCAGAATTTCAACCATTGTTACCCATTGCACAGGTAGTGGTCATACAAAGATGTCCAGGACCCATGAGACTCCAGCTGTGACCTTATGGGAAACATCCTACTCTTGCCTACAAAGCTGACACTGATCGCTCATTGGGGTGAACACAACTGTTCCAATACAAGTTACCTTATTTTGTGAGAGTAAAAAGAGTTAAAAAGATTACAACGAAGATATATCAGATGGGCAAAACTGTTGTAAGAAAGCATTCTGAATTGGATTCAAACTGTTCATTCAAAAGGCATTAATTACCAACTTTTTGTCTGCATAAGTTAGCAACATTGAGAAATTATGGTAAACATCTAACCTTCATCTAGTGGCTGGGATGTAAGCCCTCTCATACAATTAGCTTTACAGGAAGGTTTGGCACTTCTGGAATGTCAAAATCAAAGTTACTTTTTGTGAGTGACATCCATTTTATCTGTCTGTACCCATCTAAAAGCTAGGTGTCTAGCTTAAGTCAGCTGTCTAGGCCCTTTGAAGCAGTAAAATAGGCAGCTCTGGATCACAATAGGATTATCTAATGCAGAGGGAATAAACTACTTTCTGAATGTTTTTCTGTTCCCAGAGATACTCTAGAGGGGCCAGAGATCAGGTGGAGACTAAACTTCTAGTCTTTACCTGACTGATTGTAAATTAAATAGATTCCATTCTTTGAGGAGTAAATAGGCAACTCATAAGGGAAAACCATTTTGATATCATTTGGGATAAAAACAACACCAAGAAATATTGCTGCTTAACTTCTATCCAAAAATGGCCTTTCTTGTAATTACTTCCACTGTCTCCTGAATGGTTCTATGTCACATCTGCAGGAACCCTACATCTGAAGATCACAAATCATTTTGCTGGTATTAACTTATTTTCATAAAATACCTGTGAGCAGCCATTAGTTAAGGATAAACATAGGATCCTGCTTTTCAACAGGATAATCCAGATTTTACCCTGTTCCCCCTGCTTAGCCAAGAATACCAAAGAGCATCACTCTGTGGTGCAGGACTAGGGCTTCACTCCAGCTTTCTTCATTTGCTGTGTGGACTGGCTTAGCACCACCCTTTCCCCTTGTAAATCAGTGCTTGTCACTGTGTGATCCAAATCCTGCCCTATCCTCATGCAAGTAATTAACATACCAGTGACTCAGTTCAAAGCTGGAGCCCTTCCTTCAGCAACACGTCCCATTGTCTCCTATGACAATTCCTACCCCTGCTGCAGAGGAACAGGGTGAGGTTCAAGAGGAGATTATGGCTATAGAAGGGTGCGTCCATCTTAACATCCTGCCCCAGTGCTTCCGTAGGTTACAACATGTCTCCAGGAGTTTTGGGAATGATTTACTCATCAAGACTGTGAGAGTAATTCTGCATTACCTGTCACTGCAGTCTATTACACTGTTTTCTTACCACCATAGCTTAGCAATGGTAGCACAAATGTATCCTGAGCTAACCATGCCTGAAATCAGTTTCAAATTACCTCATAAACCCAGCATGGATGGGGCCACTGTCTCCTCCTCCAAAGGCACTTTACACCCAGCCAACTGAGAAATTGTGCAAGACTACAACTGTTAATGAGGCCAGCACAGTGGCAAGGGGGAAAACTGCCTTTTAAGCTGCTTCATAGATTATCATTGCTGGACAAATTCAAAATCCAGCTGTCTTTGCTTCTGACAACACTGAACAAAACAAAACACAGCTTGATTTGCAGACACAAGATTAATACTGCCATGCTGGCATTTAGAAAATACTTGCCATTAACTTATAAACCAAGATTTCTTCAGACTTGAGAATCACATAAACTTTCTCAGAGTTTAAAGCATCAAGATCCAAATTTTTCAGACAGTTCTTTTCAGAAAATAACTATAGTTTTTAAGGCTGTGTGCAAGTTTTTCCCCCAGAGAAGCTCCCTCAGAAGCTCCCTACTTTAAACAAAGTCAGAAAAGACTGGCTAAGGATTCTACCTTAAGTTTACTTTTAAGACTACTTTTTTCCCTTAAGACAAAACTTACTGACCTTCAGTGAAAATACATTAATTATGAAAGGTTAACTTGAAAATTTTTCTGAACATTTATGTCCTCTTCTCCTGAGTTAATTTATTTGTTACATGTTGCTTTTGTAGACCTGCATAAGGAATGCCGGTGTGCAGAAGAAGAATAACATGAAATGATGGCTTTTCTTCTCAGCATATAAAAATGCACATTTTTAAATCTAGAGATTCCTGCCTTGATTACTGGATGTCATTCAAGAGACTCACTGTGTAACTGCCACATGGATGAAATTTCCTCTAGCTGGTATGGCTTAATTACACTTTATTCTGCGGTAATTACTCAGATGGAAGGGTAATTTCTGGCTTTGATGGAGAGCCTAAAGGTTTCTGTCCATAACACAGCTTATTCCTTTTCGGAGTAACAAGGAAGGGTATTTACTCCTACATGCATGATAATTTTGTTGGAGCCTGATCACACTGTGCAGTGTGTGCCTTTTGTTTGTTCACAAGCAGAAAGTCCAGTTAGTTTCTGTAAACCAGTAAGAGCTGTGACAGATGGGATTATGCTACAGAGCAGTGTTTGAAATGGTCTCGTTGGCAGGCAGAAACTGTTTGGAAGATTTTCTTGGTGCCTATACCCCCCCCTTTCTTCCCCCCGCCCAAAATGAATGAGTTTCCCATTCACTTGGACAAGAATCAGAAACCAAGAGATGAGAAGCCAAAGGATGCAACATCTGTCCCATCTGGGGATGTGCAGAAAATGAATATTCTCTGAGTTACTTTTTCATTTTTTCCAATTACTCCCTCTCTTTGAAGGATGCTTAACCACCTTGTTACTTGATTTCTTAACTTGGCACATTGTCTGCTCTACTCCATTTAAAAAAATCCTTCTGGATTTATGTCTATCACACACTGAGTTCCCCATTATAGGACCTCTCATCAACTGTTCTGCATGATTTTTCATGGCTTCTTTGAGATTTAAAGGCATCCTCAGGAACTGGCAAATGACTTTTCCCTAAAGATTTAATGCCAAAGTAGTACAGAAAAAGTGCAGCAAAGTGGCTTTGTGCAAAAGATAGCACAGAAACAACAACAACAAAATGCTTGTGCAATAGAGGAATAGATAAGTAACACCAGCCCCGTGTTACTTACCAAGTCCTTTGTCTTTCTAACACAAAAATTTGGATAAGGACTCAACACATCCCAAGCATACCCATGGCTCCCAGTGCAGAGTGCAAGGACTGCTGCTGCATGCCATCCAGGGCTACAGCTGGTGAGGAATTTAGCAACAAAACAGGTTTTCACTGGAAAATGCCAATTCATCAGAACTGAAATGTTTCAGAGAGACATATCGTATTCAATGAACTTCCAACACAGCACCGGCAAGGCTCCAAACTGGTTTCCTGCCAGCTCGCCTGGTGGGCTGCCTGGAAGCCTGAATGATCAGAGTATGAAACTTCAGGACTGTCCTGCCATGCACACTGCCCTGTAGCCAGGGACCACAAGACTTCCTGAAGCTTTAGGCTATCCTGTTTTATCTAAGGCTTAATTTCCAGCTCTGCAAAAGGAAAATCAAAATCCATGGGAATGCAGGCTGAGCTGTAAGCACCAGACCCTGCATTTCCCAGCCCAATTTTACTTTGAATTGTATTTCTAGTGCAGCAGTTTTGCTTATTTTTCATTATTTCCTCCTTCTCTTTTTTCACCCTACACTGGGAATGCATCTATTTTTTAAAAATCCATGTTTCCTTCTGAAACAGAAATTTCTCCAATTTTTTCCCCCTGGTATTCAGAACTTCCTGTGGAACAAAATGTTTGCCTTTAAACCAGTCCTACTCAGCACATTCTTCCTCTTTACAGCCTCTATGCTGCTTGTCCTCTCCCAGCAAAATGGAGCCAGGTCATTCTGCTACTTCTCAGGCCTTATGTGCTGAAGAAAGTAGTACTTGGCCCATCATGCTGTATTCAGCAAGAGAAACCTGATCCTGCTCCGTTAAGGGGAGGAATTATTTAGGCTATAATTTGCAGTGATTACACACTGTTTGGTATGTTGTCATATGCCATGTTTGCACTTCCTCTGCCAACACATGGACAAGGATGTGTATAGTCATTTAGTAGGCTTGCACCAGAGACAAATGGAATAGCAGCAGGATTAGCTGTCATTCATCTTCAGTTGAAAATCTTCCCTTGGCCTGTGGTTGGCTAATGAAATCCACATCGCCTGAATTCATGGTGTTCAGCTAGCTGCAAAGAAAAACCCTCAAGATGCTTCTAATTAGAAGTTGTGAATAATGGTCAACTTGTGTGCATTTTACAGACAGCCACAAAAATCTGCATTGCCACTTTGAGGAGTGAGCCCAGAGCCAGGATCCGCATTATGCAGACTCACTTTTCCAGAGGCAATATGAACAGGTGTCTAAATTCTCAGCTCAACAGTGGGTGCTAGTGTCCCCCTGAAAGAAAATTATGCTAGATAATGAGTACGACTATGCGTCACGCCTGTGACCATATCACTCCCTAAGAAAGACTGGTTTCACTGCTTTCACATGGCATTTAATTGAATTAACAGTAAACAGTATTCTCACTGAAACAGTACTTCACTGTGTAAGAGAAATCTCTCAGGACTACAGTAGTACCTAACACATGCTAATGAGAAAGTTTTAAACTTCCCCTCAGTATTTATCTACGCAAAGATACTATAGTTTCAGAACAGTTTATCAAAACAAAAGTAAGTCCTCTGGTTTAGCATTTTGACAATTAATGTATTTTCCAAGACTCAAAAGACATGAGAGAATGCTATTTCCCTTCCCTGTTTCTAGAAATAAGGTAGGAATTTTACTTCTAGTGCAGCAGTTTTGCTTATTTTTCATTATTTCCTCCTTCTCTTTTTTCACCCTACACTGGGAAAGCATATATTTTTTTAAAGCCTTCTGAAACAGAAATTTCTCCAATTCTTTTCCCCCAGTGAAAAAATTCTATAAAGTTTCTCATTTCCTCTTCCTTGTGCTGTTTGTTGCTTGCAGACAACTTCTTACTTGGGCACAAAGCAAGCCAAATAAGATGGCACTGAACAGAAAATTAGGCCTTGCTTTTCAAACCAGCACCTCCATTTTGCTGCATAGCCCCAGTGAAATATTTCCATAATTTTACAACTTAAACTCATTCCAGCCATCTATAACTATGAATATATAATTGATCACCTTAACTGCAAGATATGTTGCTGCAACTTTGAAAAACATGAACTTTATGTTTAAGAACTGCTATCCTCTCTGTTCTTATCTGTAAGTATCAAACGATACCATGTATTGAGATTGTATGGCAAGATTTTGGAAGGAGAGAGCTACAGGGGTGGCTTCTGTGAGAAGCTGCCAGAAACTTCCCCCATGTTCAATGAAGCCAATTGCAGCTGGCTCTGAGATGGACCAGTTCCAGCTGGCTTCAAGATGGGCTCAGCCTTGGCAAGAGTGGTAGCACCTCTGGGATAACATATTTAAGAAAGGGGAGAAATGCCCTGTGCAACTGCAGTCAGAAAGAGGAGGGAGAGTGTAAGATAAACAATTCTGCAGTCAGCAGAGAAGGAGGGAGAGGAGGTACTGAAGCAGATATTCCCCTGCAGCCCAGCAGACCATGGTGAAACAAGGCTGCCCTCCTGCAGCCCATGGAGGTCCATGCTGGAGTAGACATCCACATGCAGCCCCTGGATAACCCCACACTGCAGCAGATGGATGCCAGGAGACTGTGACCCCGTGGGAAGCCATGAAGAGAGGAGCCCACCCTAGAGCATGGTGCTAGCAGGACTTGTGACCTCATGGGGAATCCACACTGGAGTCTGCTCCTGGAGGGCTGCAGGTCCCTGTGGAAGGGACCTGCATTTTTGAAGTTTGTGAAGAAATGCAGCCCATGGGAGGGACTCACATTGGAGAACTTTGCAGAGAACTGTCTCCTGTAGAAGGGACCCCATGCTGGAGCAAGGAATGAGTGTGAGGAGTCCTCCCCCTTGAGGAGGAAGAACTGGTAAATATAATATGTGATGGACTGACTGCAAATACCATTCCTAATCCCCCTACACCACTCAGGGCAGGAGGAGGTAGAGAGAATCAGGAGTAAAGTTAAGCTTGAGAAAAAGGGGATTTGGAATGTGGAGGCTTTTTGAAGATTTTAATTTCTCATTATCCTACCCTAATATTATTGGCAATAAATTAAACTAATTTCCCCAAACTGAGTCTATTTTTTCCCACAATAGTAACTGCTGAGTGATATCTACCAGTCCTTATCTTGAACCACGAGTCTTCCACTATATTTTCTCTCTCCTGTCCAGGTGAGGAGGGAAGTGATACAGTGGCTTTGGTGGGCATGTTTGGTTGATGTCCAACCAGGGTCAACCCACCATACTCTCCATAAGCCACTTTTAAGTTACTGGAAGTGAAAGTCATGGCACATTTGTCTATTTGGGCAGCTAATTGTCAGCCGCAGAATGAAACACAGCTTAGCAATATCCTGCAGACTTCAGACTCATAGCTGGGATTTCTGTCTGCTTGTGGGCTGCGGGAATTTTGAAAGCACTGTGGGTTTCTCTGATCTCTAAAGAGTTATCATGATATTTATTACTGCTATCATATTTTTTTACTGACTACTGTTCATGCTGAACTTCAGAAGTTCTTCAGAGAGAAAGAAGACACACACACAAACACATAGACACACACATACTTGTCTTACCTGCTTTGGTTGTCACTTTCAGCAAATAACCATCCAAATCGATCTGAAATTGCGGTGTCTCGCAAGGTAGTGAAATTCGGGTCCCATTCCACTTCACTGTGAGGTGCTGCTGGAGGCTGATTGTGCTTCTGCCCAACACAAGGTCCACTGACTTTGTCCAGGAGAAAGAACGGGTCCGACGGGCATCGTTTTTTACCAGCACCTGAAAGGGTGAGGCAGAGGAGGAGCAGTCTTTCGTCAAAACGTACTGACATGTTCCCTGAAAGTTAAATGTCCGTCCATCAAAAGTGTTGTAGTGAGGATCTCCAAATACAGTGCAAACTCCAGGCTCTGCAGGTGAGTGAGAAACAAAAGCGCCATATCAATCAAAGTTGGAAAAAAGCAAATGATAAAAACTTAGAGACGCTGCTCTCACCTAATCTATCTGCTCGACAGGGTAGATTTTGACTGGTGCCCACAGGAATTAAATATATCTTTGAAAAACAAAAGCTTCATTGCTTTAGAAGTCTTTCCCAATGTGGCTGGTAACCAAAGGCCAGTTCATCCCTAGGGCAGCATAGGAAGGCTAACCTGTAGCTTTGTCCCTTAAACATAACATACAGTTCAGGTTATTACAATGCCTGTGAACTGTTTCAGATTTCAGTGACTCCCTGAAATTACAAAACCATCAGATCACTTTAGCAGGAGCTGGGTTAGTTAATATTTTACATATATAAACTTATAAATATCGTGCATTTATAAACTAGGTGTGTTTACATGTTTTTTTCCCCAAAATACCTGTAGAACCAGCATCTTTTTTTCAGTGTTACAAGATATTGTATACGTTGTTTATACACAACTGACTTGTAGTAGTTACTGATATCAAACTACCAACTAAAAGTCAGTAGTACATTACTAAACATGATGCAATGACTGCCAAAGAGCATGATGTCTCTACCAATCATTTGCATCATTACAAATGGATGAAGATCTCTTATGGACGTTTGAAGCCATACACTGGGTCAGAGAACTCACAGCCCAAAGGCAGAGCATTTCTATATTCATAGCAATGATGCTGAGTTACCCTGCAGCTACCCAGCAACTGATTGAATTGCCTCACAATCAAAGACAGCAGCAAATATATTTGCCTTTCAGCCTTCTGGTATAACAATAGGTTCTAACCACACTGCTGGTATTCCTGGAAGAAGGAGTCTCAAGGCAGAGAAATGCACACTGCTATTGCCAGCTGTATACCCATGGGCTAAGGCTGCTTTTGAAAGATGATGTCTGTTTAACTAACAATGACTTGCTCAAAAAACCAGCTTAAAAAAAGCCAAATTCAAATCTACAAAAAAGAAGGAGACATGAATGTTATGGAGAAGGGGAAGGGAATTCCTCCCATGGAGTGCAATACAATTCTAACTACACAATACACCTTTCCCAACAGAGTTTTTTTAGCCGAGGCAGAGTGCTATGCTAAAGGAACTGTAAACTTTCTAGTGTTTTTCTGGCTGTAAAGAGCACCCAAGGAAACCTACATGGAGACACAGAAAATGGAGCTGAAGGAAGCCCCAGGAGACGTTACCTTTTTTTTTCTCCAGCTGCAATGAAGAATCAGCTGCACCTATATTATTCCTGACAGATGTTTATCTAACCTGCCCATAAAGAGCAGTAGTAACAGCAACTCTATTGCCACCTCTGGCAACCCGTTGCAGTCTTGGTCTGTCCCTACTACAACAAATATCTTCTTAAAACCTAATCTCACTTTCCCCTCACTGCATGATGCAGAGCCATCACAGAGCTGGCACCTGGGTGATTTGTACTTTACCCCTAACTGACCACATGCATACTTCTTTAGCTATGCCAGTAACTCATCTTGGCATCATTATTACTCCTCTTTACTGTGTCTGGCAACTAGGGACCAAAAGTTTCAATTTCTCAAGGACATCATATTGACAACTCCTTCAGAAATCAAAATGATCCATATTTGATCAACATCTCCAGAAAACAGGCCTGACAGACTTTAAGCAGACCCTGAAAACCAAGACATTTAGACAAAAGAGTGCTTTTAAAAATGTGCACTTCTGTGAGTCTTCTTTTCCTCACTGATACCAATGAGGATGTCAATAACTGCTTTCCAAAGTTCATTAAAAGATTAATTGATTCTCCATAAATTGGCAGAAACTATATGGCTTTTAATTAATAACATCATTTTTACCAATAGGAAAAATAATCTGTAGATGTTGTATGGAGACCATCTGACTTTACCCATTACTAAATCATACTAACATGTTTCTGATTTCCTTATGTATACATCTAAGTATCTGCATGATGAGTATTAAGATACATGTTATTACCAGCTCAGATTGTACTTTAACTATTCCAGCTTTAATTTTTTCTTAAATTTAATGACAACTTCAATGAAAACTTTTATGAAAAAACATCAGCCAAACATTAGTGAAGATTCTAGAAGAAAGATCTGATTTTTCTCTGTGTTTCTAAAGGCCAAGAATGTGGACATGTTATACATGTTTTTAACCAACCTACTAGGAGGAGGAGGCTGGTTCTTCACCTAAGCAAGTGACTAAGAGGCAAGACATGAGAGGAACAAACATAATTTAGAGATGTGCAAGTAAAATTGATAGTACCAATGGGATCCAAAGGAAATATTTCTTTTTAATTTCTAATGTGTTATGCAGAGTAATGTTGTTTTATGTTATGTTACATCATGTCACGTCATATGTCAACTTGATGCCGTGCAGTTAAAAATGTATTTTGGACTGGATAGCTGAAGGTCTGATCCAAATTTTGCTGTTTTCTTTAATAACCAAGGAAATGGAGGAGGGAAAATCCACCTAAAAACAGTCTGAATAATTGATTCTCTGATATCACTGTGTAAAACATTCTTGAAAGGTTTGCTAAAATTGTGGGGTTTAAAAATAAATCCACACCCTGCAAAAGTGTGTGTGATAACTCAGGCATTGCCAGTAAGAAAAACTGGTTGGCCTAGAAATAAACCTTAAATACCAGCCGTAACAAGACTGTCAACATGAAAAGAATTCCTGCCATTTTTAGCTTTTGAGTTGTTGTTTATTTCGTTTTGGAAGAGTTTCAATCACATCATATTTTATGGTTTGCTTTTTTTATTTTCTTTTCTTTTTCCCTTTTGAAACAAACCAGTCTTTTTAGTTGGCAATTTTTGAAATCTATTGGAAGCACTAATCTCTAGTTAGGGTTGTGTGTGACTTTCCTCTCTGTTGGGACATAACAGATGAAGAGGTGCTCCTGCATCACCAAAGTTATGTTCCCCAGCCCTGGAGTATGAATTTTGCTAGCTTATGATAACAAGGCATAGGGTCATAGGTGTAGATCTTTCCCTTTTTTCCCTACCATAAATTGTTCCCAGCCTATTGCCAACACTCCACATGTCAGCTGTCTAAGGCAGAGCTAGAAAAGGGCTATTCTATATAATATTTTCCCCTGAGACTCCCCCAACCTCCAACTACCTTCAGATTAGGGACTTTCTGAGGTAGACATAGTTTCTATTAATTTAGTAACCTTTGATAGAAATATTTTCTGTGAATTTTTCCAGTCCAAAACTGTTTTTAGCATCTACAACATCTTTAGGCAAAGGAAATGAAGAATCATTGTCTCTTCCTCATTTTGAATGTGGCATTCATGATCTTTGGTGTCTTCTTTTGCTCATCTAGACATGCACATGAATGCAAATTTACCCATTTCCTCTCTATCCTTGAAAAACACAGATTTTTCAAAAGAGGGCCCCAGAGCTATGTTTAGGAGGCTGTGATTTTCAAAACACCTCAGGCACTCAACTCTGATTAAACATTATTGAGAGCTGGATGCAAACACCACTAAATCTCTTTTGGAAATCCTGCATGTTGCTCCCAAATCAATATTCAGACCTTCCGGCATTCATAAAAACTTTTGGGAGCTTGGCAGTTTTCACATTTGTTTTTTAAGCAACTAAATACGGACTTCACACTTTCACGTTTGACTAAAATATTAAACTACATGTGTGATTAATGCAGTTTGCTCAGCTCCCACCTAAGGCTCTACAGCTCACTTGCCAACTAATAATAGCATTTAGGTGCTAAAAGTGGATACTATAGGACTGTTGGCATGTTTTCCTTGAATTTTCAAATCATGCGCCCAATTCAAATGAAATAGTGACTTTCATTAGAAAAGGCAGTGTTTTTGAAAACACATGTAGCTGTACAAAAAAGGAAGCTAAAAAAGCAACAGCATGGAAAAGAACACATTAGCATTTCCTAAGTTTCAACATACTCTCATAAAGAAAAAAAAATCACAACCTATTTGGCCAATGTGGAGGGATAAAAGTCTGAAAGACCACTCATTTCTAGTAAGTAGTATGCTGAGTACAGGTAAGAACCACTTATTAAACTAAGTGGTTGCCAAAAAGAACCTTTCTGCCTTCCACCCAGTGCCTCCATTCCCCCAGACAGTATTTAGCCTTTTTAGAAAGGCAAAATATATATACTGCGTGGTGGAGGCCAGACAGACAGTCAGCACACACATCCTGACCAGCCGAGAGCACAAGCATATTGGCTGGGCAATTAGCACACTTGTAGCTCCAGACCAGCCACAGGATATATTGTCTCTAGCTGGGTTTATTATTTGTTGGGATATAAAGGAAATGGGACACAAATCCATAGGAAACCAGCCTCTGTTAGCTCTGGTGCTCATGGAATAACTTGTTTTGTTTTTTCAGGAGATCAGAGCAGTCAATTGAAGTCCAAGATGTCCAGATGTCTGGTCACACTCTGCTGGGCTTGTAGGTAGTTAAGAGTGGCCAAGAAAAATATACTTTAAATTATAACTAAAATCGGTTTGGACACTTTCTAAGTAAAGAGAGGGAGGAAAAAACACAAGTTTACCAGTGAATGGTGTTCTGGTTGCAGATCTATAATTCAAAAATATCTTTTTAAAAATAAAATGAAACTTTGAATGTAATTAGCCCATATGCTGAATTAAGCCCTAAATCAAACAGAACACATTATTAACTTCTAAAAACTAGCTACAGAACACGCATAATAGAATTTCATTAGGTTTTCTGTAAAAAATGCATAGCCATAGAGGACTTTCCTCATAACTGCTGCATAGTGCAGCTTGATATAATACACATTACAAGGTGTGGTGTCAAAAACTCCACAGGAGTCTTTATGGTCTATTTCATAAATAAAATAGCTATTCCAATTTGTCCAAATACATATTTATACAGTAGACCATCACAGCTGAAATGGGAGGTAAATCATGAACAGTATTCGCGTATGAATAAACAATTGCAGTCTTTTTGTTGCTGTATTTCTTCATGGAAATGAAATAACAGAAAAAATAGGGACCTATGTGGTCCTTTAGACCCACTTCCTGCTCTTACAGGTACCCACAATGCATAACCTCACTTTGTTTCTTTTTCTTTTCTATTCTTTGGAAGTCAGCACTTTTTTTCAGTAATTCTATAAAAACACATAAAAAGGATGTAGGACCAAGTGAAAGTACCAATCTCTTACTCCTAAGGTGGGTCCAAATGCCCTTGAATTTGGTTTAGCTCTGTTGATCATTTTGTCAATTAAATAAGCTGTGGAATGATTTGTGATGAACGGAATTTTCTGTCCCAAGAGCAGCCTTTACTGCAAGATTAATCATGTGTACTGCACATGTAAACCTAGATGACTGCAGTCCACTTTGAAAAAACTTCATCCACAAAATCTCACAATGACTGGTGTAAGATTGTGTTAGGACTATTAATAATGACTAAAGTATATCTACGTGATTTTAGTAACAAGTTTTCATCCTGTAATTTCAGCAAGGCCTATGAATTCTTCTTTGTCAAGAACAAAGATTTTACTTCCACTGCAAGTTCCTATCTATGTCTGAAGTTGAGAGCAGTCTGTTAATGTTATTTGAACTCAGGTTTAGTTTTTTATTTTTAATATGAAAATGACCTTGGTCTAACATAGGATTACTAATTTATGGAATTGACGTCAGTGGTGATTTTTCTAAATCAAGCCCAAAAGAGTACATTTCATTACATTTTTTACAGCAGCATAAACTAAACTGTTGAATTTTCCACTGGTATGACCACTGTGTTTAATTAGTGATAACTGTATGCCAGCCATGGAGCTTAAAAAGCAACATGCCAAAACTAACTATAGTTAACTTCAGCAACAGTAGACAAAAGAGACTCTCCAGCCCTTTAGGAGACGAGGTACTTTTTCTCTTTGCAACAAACTGCTTCGAAAATAATCCTTTGATTTTTTTTTTTTTCAGTTTAAAGTGTATCCTTTCACAACGTGACTGGTTTTGACCCACTTCATAGAAATTGGCTGCATTTAAACTGTACTCAAAGCTCTCCCATGTACAGTATGTTCTTCTACCTCCCTATGTTGTTTTTACATTGGAAAATTAATATCTCCTGGAGCGCCAGAAATGTTTGGTGTGTTAGTATATGGAGACAGGATCAGGATCAACATGAGCGAGTGGGTGAGGGAAGGGGTGTGTGTACATCTTATCAGAAACTGACTGAATTAGGAAAGTTTCCAATTACTATCGGATGATAGTCGTGATGAGATTTACAGCACTTCTGCTGCAAAGGTGGAATTAATTCTTTGCAAATGGCAAATGTTAAAATATCAATGTTAAAACAGCTAGTGGTAGCCACCACTGCTGTATGACACTGGGTACTTAAGCTCCTTGCTCACATTCTCTGTAAAAGCCAATCATGAAAGTTTGGAATCAGCTCTTTTCCAAGTACTGAATAGGTCCATAGTGAGATAACTGTAAAGAAAAGACCCTTCTGTTTCATGTGCAATGGTGGAGCGTGGGACAGTGAGACAGGACAACAAGCCTCTTAGGCTCAAGCACAGACCAATGCAGATAGGACCCTTAATACCCTTGATCCCTTACTATAAGGGAACAAGGTAGTTTATCCTTTGGGGAGACCTGATAGCAGGCTGCCAGTACATAGAAAGGAGTCACTGGGAAGATGAAGCCAGGCTCTTTACAGATCTGCATGGCAGAAGGACAAGCAATAATGATCTGGCCTTAATTTCACATGTTTGTAGTCATGAGAATTCCCTTCTTATATCACCAAGAAGTTCTGAGATTTTAGGTAACCTGGCTCCTAGATAAGTTATTTTAACTTTGAAGAACTGCAATTTTTTGCCTCCTTCTCCCATGAAACAATTATCACAAGTCATCACTCTCTGACAGCATTTCTGAAGGAGTCACTGTACTGTCTTCTTTTGAACCTCTTATAGTAGAGGTTCTCCTGTGCTTTGATGGAATGGGTGGCCCCACTCTTTTCCTCCCCTCTCATGTTACAGAAGAACACAGGAAGAACACATGAGAAAGGTTAAATGAGACTGAAACAAAAAAAAGAGGCGAGATAGAGATTGATAAATTCATGACACTAATGGTATGTCATATCTGAGCAAAGGTCTGTGCAAATTTCTTCTCCTTTGAAACTGAGCTAACGTGAAATCAACTGCTAGTCAGTTGAATCCTCTTTCATTTCTTCCTCTGCTCAGTATTATTTCAAGTGTTTCTGAGTGTGCTGTCCCTTGTGTTTGCTCTCATTTTGATAATGAAGACTTGCAAGCTAAATGTATTTTATCCCAAGATACACATCTCAAAATAATTGAGCCACAGAGTGAGAAAACAGATATTTAGCATACGGGATTTGTGCAATTCAAGAGAACCCAGAACTGAGCTGAACAGCAAAACCATTTGATTTTAGACAAAAGAAGAGCAACATTTTCTCTTTTCAAAAGCCTTCCTATAGGTCATAAAACTCCATTTTAGCAGTCTGTCCCTATTTGGTAAAATACTTAAATATGTACTGAAGGAAATACGTAATGGTATCTTGTTAACTTCAGCTCTCCCTGTTGAGTTAAACAGAACAAGCTTAAAGATAAGTATTTGTGTAAGTCCTTTGCTGACTAGAATGGTGATATTGCAATTTAATGATCATTCCTGAAGAGAGGAGCAAAGGGATAAGAATGTAAGAGTTGAACTAAACATCATAAACAAAGAAGAATAGTTTTCTTTCTACTTTCCACTGCTGCCCTAGACTGTGTCTCAGATTTCTGCACACCTTTTTTTAACTCTCACAAATAATCTGCAAAGGTGCGATTATATATGCACATAGATGGACTGTTAGTTCCAGGTGTAAAATGTACCCAAGTCCTAAAAGTTATTTTCCTGTTTTATTGCCTACAAATTTCACAGACCAACTATATCTTTCAAAATGCAGCACCTCAGATTTGACAAAAAATTGCATCATTTTGAAAAATAAAATAAAAACAAAATACCCAGGCATTTTATTTTAAAATTACAGATTTATAGGAGGCAAAATCCATTGTTAAAAATAATAATTTTCCCTTTAGCTGCCTCTAAAAAGAAGGTAGAAGAGCAAGTATACTTCTGTATATTTATTTTCTCAGAAAGAATAAAAAATAATTTAAAGAATGTGAAGGAAGTACTTACTTTCAGTGCAAATCGGACAGCATCCTTTTCTGTTCAGGATTTTACCCTAATTGGGAGAAAGACAGGCTGTTTTAATGAGAGAGTTCTTGGAGCAATGACTGTGTCATGTTGTAAGACTGGATAAGCCTTTGAAAATAATTCAGGTTGTGTTTGAACTCAGTGCCGTGGTTACAACTTCAAATATCAGGTGCTAAAAACAGACAGAGCTATTCAACGAGCTTCCTGGCGGTCTTATAAGAAATGAAATACTAAAAGGGTTTTCTGTTACCACTTTTCTCTTTAGAGAGTGTGAGAGAATTTTGGACTTCCACAGATAGCTAAAGCAGTCACTGGGTTAACAAGATCACTACCTTTTCCCCCACCTTCCCAAAATATATACCTTTTCTATGTATTCCCTGCTTCATGGCAGGCAGGCAGGCAGGAAGGAAGGAAGGAAGGAAGGAAGGAAGGAAGGAAGGAAGGAAGGAAGGCGGTCAATTCTATTTCTGTTTGTGCTATATACAAGGCTGACTAGGTGCAGGAGGCATGCCTCTGTGTATGTACATTCATGCTCTTTTTCAGTCTTCATCAGTTTAAAAGATGTTTTATCTGATTTTACTTAAATTGCCTAAAGTCTATCAGCAAGCGAGCAGAGAAGCCTGAAAAATTTCAGACTGAACAATGTGTTTTTCCAAGGAAAAACTGGTGTTGGTTATAACAGAACGTACAGTGATATTGGAGCCCACCCATATTCCCACACAGGGAATGAAGAGGTATATGGAGCTGTGCTGTTCCTCAGTGCTGACCCTTTGCTCCAACAGCAGCTGAACACAGAGGAAGTCCCCCTCTGTGTGACCACTGCTCCTATTCCCACCAAATAGGTGAGCAAGGTGAGGACAGCAAGAGCGAGCTAATGGAGCTGTGCTGTCCTGCCCACTAAACAGCATAGAAAATTTGTTAAAACAGGCAAAAAATTGGTGACAGGTCTATGCAAAGGGTGGGGAAATGGGCATAGGCAGCCCTGTTGCTGTTTGCCTTGTTTTCTGCCTACCGTGTTGCCAAGATGTACACACATGGTATGAATGAATCCTTGGTCATGAATGCAGCTGGCCACATCATCCACAGGGCTCAGTTCAGTGCAAGCTTGTCTTTGAATATGCAACTTCATATGAACAGACTTGAGACACAGCTGGACTTAAGAAAAGGGCTGGATCAGAGTTGCACTGGCAGAGTGAGCAGCACTTAAATGTTTGTGTGACTCCCAGGTCCCTGGGCAAAGAGAATAGCTGAGGACCAGGCTGCAACAGGGAGGCCTACCAAGCAGCTGCTAGAACAGAACGCCTTAAAGGTGGAACCCTTAAAACCACACAGAAAAACCACATAGAAATAGCAACACATATTTGTAGGAATGGAGACATGCAGCTGAATGCCACACACTGCACTACACAGCCTTACCTCTCTGTTTCAATAAAAGAGTTGAAATCATCAGCCAAGCTGGAAGTGGCAAGAATTCAAGTGAAATTGAAATCTCCAAGGCAGCCTGCTGAGGCTGGTTACTTGAGCCACCATGTTGGCCCGAGATCCTGTTTTTGTCTTGTAGAATAAGGAAACCCATTATTGCTAACATGTGCTGCAAGAGTTCGTTAGCATTGAGGGCTCCCTTAGGAGTGGGCTAAGTGATGTGATCCCATTTTTCCCTATGAATATTTATAAGCAGACCACATTTGAGTCTATTTATTTTCAGGGATTTTTCTTCCTTTTTATGGGGTTTGCAATTTTGTGTCTGAGGTTTTTATTTTCTATTTTTTTTAAGGCAAGACTAATTGCTGGGGGAAAGGGGGTTGTTTGGTTGTGCAATAGCAACAGCTGTTGTTTTTTTGTGCCTCATTTGGCACTAGAGTAAAAACAGCAACTTTTTGTCTGCAATAATAACAGATGTGTATAACATTATATGCAGTCTGTTCTAGAGATGGAAGAACGTGTTCTGAATAAATTTTCAGCTCACTTGAAGTTCACGGGTTCAAAATTTACCCACAGACTCAAACCCTGCAAATGTCTTCACCTGCCGTGAATTTAATTTTATTAACTTTTGCACAGCCTTGGAGCTCAGAAAAGGTTATATGCTGTAAAATTCACCAAGCTCTCCTCTAGCAGTACAAAAAGAGATATGTTCATGACCACTGATCATTACCACAGACTTAAGATGTTAGTGAGGAATGCAAAGGCATAAGGAGATGGGGCAAGGTGACAAATTATAAGGATGGGTAATCAGAAAGGAGATGGCACAAGACAAGGAACAGGCTAGAGCAGAGCTAGGGCAAGTAAATAGTAAATTTAGTAAGAAGAAGTCTAAAGGATCTCTGAAACTCAGTCTTGCCAAATGTTGAGATTGTTCCCTTTCTATAAAGTATTTAAGCACGCGTTTAAGTTTCAGCACACATGGAGGGCCTACTAACTTCAGCAGAACTGGACACATGCTTAATAGCTTTGCTGAATGGGGGCCAGTACGCACCGCACCTTGCAGGCTGGCACTCCAAGGAACTTGAGAGAGGAAATATCTGTGTGGAGTCAGTGGTCAGAAAGTAACAAAAGAAACCACAAGCCACGAGGCTCACTAGAATGCCAAGGAGGACCAATCTTACTGTAAATGTGATAGGAGGGACTAAATTTGAAAAATATATTGCCTCTGCAGCAGATGAAAGGAATCTAAGAAAGACATTTCCTGCAATTGCTGATATGGGATTAAATGCTCCAAAAAGAAAAGAACAAAAGAAACTGAAATTTTTGTCTAGCGCTATCAAGAAAACTAAAGAAATAGCAGAAATAGTCTTAAAAAATAAGTCAGCCTGCAACCAATAGATTGAATAATACAAATGGTTGTGCAATATTGGAAATTTCTGCAGAATTACCACTTTGAAACCCATACTTTCAAGAAATAATTGGCCAAAATTTATTATGATAAATGAAATAAAATAAAATTCCACAACCAAAAAACCCACCCACAATATCATGCAAAGAGTATTAAAACTGCATGGTAAAGTGTTTAAGTCAAATAATAATATTCTAAACTCTTTGTGAATCTTCAGTGCTTTCACACTCAGTTGTCTGTATAACAATACACATTTAATGAGATAACTTTATGTTGCCTGACACCTAAGGCACACTAAACCACATTTTACTCCACAGCAGTCTTCAACAGTCAGTGGAGACTGCTTACTGTCAAAAATATTGTGAAGAGAGAAAAGGAATGGACACATCTATAGTTAGCAGAGACAGCAGCATAACTCTGTGCATGATATTCAGACTGTCAGTATCAGAACCACTAATATATCTTTATCTTGAAAAATGTGGTGTGCTTAAGTGATATTTATAGATTTATGACAGAAAGTCTCATCAAAGATAGTGGAGCAGAGATGAAAAGTAAAAGATTTAAATCAATTAGCATACATTATTTGCTTTAAAACTACTTGGTACCCACTTGGAATAGGAAAATAAATCTTACTCTAGAGTTTACATTCTTTCTTCTACTTCTCCTTCCAATTTAGCTTGGAAGAGCAGAAATGCAATATGTACCTGTGGAGGAGGGTGGGTTTGCTTGTAGCTTGCATTTTAATGTGGGGACCTAGCTAACTGGTTGTATACTGGGGGGAATGGTGCTGCAGGGTAAGAAAACTGGTCTTTCCAGCCCTAAGGAACCAGACCTTGATTGCAGACTCACCTCAGAGGTCAAGGGCAGTTTAGGACTTCACATTAGCCTTGGAGCAGGTTCTAAAGCAGCACTGAATGGGTTTGTTAGTCTCACTTATACGCTGCAGCACTGTCAGTGGTGAATTTATACACACCACTATTTTCATTTTAGAAGCCACTTCAACTGATCATCTCAATGCTCAAATTTATATATGGATACAGCTGAAGCGATGTACTTCACTGAATAAGGCAATTATAATAAGTCAATGACAATAATAAGTCATGTTAGCTACTTGATCTCAGAAGCACTTTAAACATTTAAAATGCATCAGCACAAGGAAAATATAAATGCGATGCAGTGTGTGTGAGACCGGAAGAGCCCAAGCTCTCACTTCCTGCTTATACTGTGAATGGCATGAAGGTAGCAAACCTGACTCTCATGAGCCATAGAACATTCCCAGAAGAACAGCTCCATTTGTTCACACTTCCTGATGTGTATGTAGCATCTTGTGTGAGGCCCATTAAGAGAACTGCCCTCTGAAGTGAGTGCCAGAGTGACAGGAAAAGGACGTTCCCTCTCCTGAGGATCTTGAAGCCCACTGTCACATCAGAATGGGAAGTGCCAAGGTGCATGCTCTTTATCATACCACTGCTTCTGTCAAAAGTTTACACATATAAAATTTTACAAACTAAGAGTTTTTAATTTAAAAATTTTATATTTTGGTGTCTGTGATTCACATTTTCCCCACTGGCTTCCAGGATCAAGAAGGAAACACTGAGAAGGTGTAATGCTAACAACTTGGCTCTCTCTTCTGCAGTTTTGCTCAAAGATCTGCCCCTACATGAGGTGCTATTTAGAGCTCCATCTTGTGAAAGCTTGAGCCGTAAGACCAAAATCATTTGTCAGTGTCGGAAATCCAAGAAACAGAGGCTGATTTTAGCTCAGGGTTTCAAGTAAAGCTAATTTTTGATGCCATCAAGTTACAATTATAGCATTCTTTGGGTTTACTTCAGACTTTCAAATAAAAAATACCCAGGCCACAACCTTAGTGAAAGCAGCATGGTTTGGTTGAACTAATTTCCTTTGATTTGTCTAATTTCCATTTTCAACCAAGTATTAAGCCTCATATGCACTGAGAAATGCAAGTAAAACAACCTCCTGTGGCTTGTCTTAACAATATACACACTATTGAAATATTAACACAGTCACCTCACCACTCTATAAAATTATTAAATAAAAGTCAAAAATAACTGTTTCAATGCAGATACTTGGGACAGAGAAAGTTAAAGGAGAAGGAGGGGAGGAGCACAGAGTCTTCAGAGCAAGGACAGAGGCAGGAAGACCATATTCAGGATAACAGTAGCACATTTGGGGAATGCCAACCTAAATTAACATTCCAGATGATCCCTTCTTTCCAAACAGCACACCCTACTGTCATGCACACACTTCCAAGAAACACTGGAAAAGATAATGTTGGAGCAGAAAAGAGAAGAAAGCACAGTTCTTTTAAAAAACTCACATGAGGACAGCTGCTGACTGGAATGCACTGTTTCTTGCGACACTCTGTCTTGCCTTTCACACAAGCACAGATGGTGCAGTTCACAGAGGACCACATCTCTCCATCCTGCAAGAGGGAACATGATATAGTATCAGCTGGGGTGGCAACAAGAAGCTATTTCAGTAATGCATCATTGCACAAGAAAGGATGAATTTCCCTGTTGGCATTGTGTCATTGTTTAGTCTAAATTATTTTGAGGTGTCTGTCCATGGCCAGTTGGATTCAAGACAGAGATCAAACTCAGCCAGGTTTTCTTCCCTTTGGCCTTTTTGGTAAGAAATTCATTTTTCCAAAGCTAACCAAATCACATTTGCATTTTTCAACAGTGGCCTGATTATTTGCATTGTTTTCTCTCCAATAAGCGTCTGAGTTATGATCACACCTACCACAAATTTTCATTTAAGTTCACATAATTAGAAAAACCTGATTCACTGGGTTGAGTGACATCTTTAAGTTGTTGCACATTAAAATATTTGATTAAGATGTCAGCAGATAGTGAATTTATTCCCATATGTAGTAGCATAATTTCAACATAGGGTGGGAATGGTCAAATAATTCTAATTTAGATTACTACAGCACTTTCACAGATATTTGATCTGCTAAACATCTGAAAATATTTAGAAGAGATACAGTGCTGAATCTCTCAAAAGCAGAGCAGGTAAGACAGCCTATGTATAGTTCTGAAAATATGAAGTGCAGAGTATAATATGTCTCGTGGTCTTGTCCCCACTTGGGATGAATTGCTTGTGGAACTGCCCTGGCTCCTTTTTACATGGTGTTGCATCTGCCAAGTGTGGTTCCTAAAACATTCTGTCTCACCCACTTACAGTCTAATGCTAGTCCGCTTAGAGCCAAACTGTGCATGTTTTCTGTTTACAGGGCTGCTGGGAAGGAAGGGTGAGGATAGACCTGACAGGAACAGGCAGTTCAACAAGACAGCTGTGAATAATTATGTGCCCACCTCAACATGATGTTCTGACCAGAAACAGAAACAGACTATATCTGAAATGCCAAGGAGCCTAACATATTCAGCTTAGCTTGCTGCATCAAAGGCTGTCTCTCTCCTATTTTTTCTTTCTAGGGCATGTTTCTATTGCCTGGTGTTTCTGATGTTCTTCAGTCTCTAATGACCACTCACCAGGCATCTGCCAAGGTCCAGAATACATCACAGCTGACTGCATGCAGCTGCCCTGAATTTTTGTCTTACAGCTGGTTTTGCACAGGAGTGCAAAAATACATTTGCTGTACCCATTCTACCTGTGTTAGACCATCGACTTCAATAGAGCAACACTGAATTTACTTTTTTGCACACAAGACCAGAAATGGATGTACTGTCTCGTTATTTTTTCACACTCCATATAATATTAGTAATATAATAAAATCTTCACAAGCAGCAGAATATTTTAGTTGGGTGCCTAAGAAGTAGGCATTTGTTCGTGAAGCACAATGGCGCCAGTGTGAAAGTGCCAATCAGATGGAGCATAGTCTCAGAGTACAGTAGGTTCACATGTAATTTCCAGAATAAACACTTCTGCTATGTACACAAAAGATGGAATAAATGGGAAGCAATTCTGGCTGAGCAAACCAAGTATTCACACAGGACTTAACATTTGATCTGATTCAAGGGTCTCTTAATTCACAGATGGCCCATGAGGTGACAGAATCTTTTTCTGACACAGTGTGAAAAAAAGCTGCACCACTTGGAAAAACAAACGGGGTCTCAAGAACAGCAGAATTGTTCTGCAGGGAATCCCTTGTGATTTGAATACATTGGGTGAGAGTGCAGTAGGTAACAGTTATTACATGGCTATCCCAGTATAAGATGTCAGGGGTGCTGTCCTTAGCAGAGACGTGAAATGTAGTAAATCTTTCAGCCAAAACGAACTTCACAAAGCTCCTGTTGGCTCAGTTATGGAAAAGACTCTTTGGCTCAGCCAATAAAGCCTACATACTATTCAGAATATCTTCTCCATGAGTAGCAGTGTTTGTTTGGGAAAGCAGAGCATTAGTATCTCTTACTAAAAATGCATCAATTGTCACGAAACAGCAGCTTGAACATCTACATACAGGGGGAAAGACCACAGGTAACATTCAAGGAGGAACTAATCTTTAAGTGTTGACTATCAGCAGAATTTACACAAACTCAGAAAAAAATAAACAGATGGCAAATTTTGCAAAGCTTTGCCTCTGAGTTGTTCCATCATTGACAAGGATGGTGAGGATTCTGCTAAAAACAAACCACAATACTAATTTACAGCAAACCCATGCTATTTTGGCTGTTACAATGGCACCTACCCTTGAGCCACACCTGAAACCTTACCTGGAAGATCTTATTGCCAAACTTGCACACTTTCACCTCCTCAGGAGGGATGTACGAGACACACTCCTTGCAGCAGTGGTCTTTGTTTTTATTGCATTCACCAGGAAGTAAGCACCTCTTCTTACATATCACTGTTGAATCCTAGGTACAAGGGTGAAAGGAAATCATAAAATCATCACCAAAATGTTTGTGCTCCTGTGTGTCCGTATATATTTCTGCTTGCTCAGTTATTGCATCCACCCAAGCTACAGGCCAGCTGCTTTGAATAGGCCAGCTCAGAGAAAATAAATATTATTTATAGATAAAGGGAATCTTTCATGGTCAGTGAAGCTAAAGCCCAGCTTCTAATTCTGTTGGTCTGCAAAATCTCACTGATTTGGTGGCACTTTTATTTTTTTGCCTTGGTAAAAAAGTGTACGTTGTTGCAGGCATGTTAGGCAACTAAATAAAAAACACTGACCTTCAGCAGAAACATGGTAATTCATTTAGGAACTCCTCTTCCATTCTACTGCAGTCTTAAAGAGGACCACATAATCTGAGCAACTTTATTTTGCATCACACAGGGTGAGACATCATGTCTCAGCTGAGGGAGCCAATAACGTTTTAAACTTTCCTAGCACAACTGCAAGTGCTCTTCAGATCAGAGAGCTCTCATTCTTTGAGACCACACAAGATGCCAAAGAACAGTATCAGGCTTACAATTCCACAGTCCTACAAATTACTTCTAAGCCAGACAGCCATCAGCACACAATATTAAAGCACTATGGACTTACCTTGCATGTACACACTGTGCAGTTGTCATACATAAATGAGGAACCATTGTCATACACGTTGCTGTGAAAGAGGCAGCTTCCAAATGGGAGGTCAAACACTTTCCTCTGCCCTGAATATAAATAAACAGTAACAGAAACAAAATGTGGTTGAAAATATGCCACATTGTCAACAAAAATAGTAGGGCTTATTGTCACCAGACCAAATTTATGTGCAATGTGTCATTTGCTATGTGTTTCCACTTCAGTGTGAAAAAAAATATGTACTTTTAACAGTTCACTATTCTTTTAGTATACATTCATCTCTACAAATTCTACTGTGGGATGGAATATAAATGATTTATAGCATGTTTATATAGGAAAAATATTTCTTCTCCTTCTCATCATAAAGTGCACAGTGCAGCTAAAGGAACAAAAAGTAAGGACTGCAAACTCTTAAGGTAGGTACACTTAAACTAGTTTAAACAGTCTTTAACTTAAAGCAGTAACTTATCAAATAGAGCAGTCTTAACTTCTTTTAGCATATCTGTCTCAGGTTCACAGCAGCCAAGCTAAATCAACTCAGTGACACTGATCCAAAAAAATCATAAGTGTTGTCCCATCTCATTAAGATAGTTTTTTTGTACCATGTGTTCACACAAGGCTGCCAGAAATACAGGAATTTACATCGTTTATGAACAGAATGAAGGCAACACAAGATATTTAGTTTCCATAATCTGCAAACTATTTGGGTTCAACGGGAGCAAGGCAAGGGTTTGGGGCACTACACAGGGAAGGCAGCACCAAAATCAAATCCTTCCTGAACTCGTGCAATCCTGCAAGCACTTTCAGATCCAAGTTAGAACAGTTTGCATTCCTGTAGGCTTCTCTTATTCCTCAGCTTCTTTCCCAGTAAGTTATTTTTAAAAAGAGAGCATTATAGTACATACACATGAGCTCTTCACAAAAACAGTATACTTAGCTTTTTAATTTTGAATTGCCCTGTTTACTTTTGGAGGCAGCCAACTAATAAGTCTTTTTATGAGTGGCTGTCACTCTCCTACCTTATTATTTCTGAGGTCTAATGTTTAATAGGCATCAAATCCAAGGTAGGGAATGCCTACTCTAAGTACATACTAGAAGTACTAAGTACTAGGCCAATATTTTAGCTTTCAAACCATCAGGGCTTGGCACACAGTAATTCCTTCCTTCTTCAATAATTCTTGATAAATATAGAGCATCTTTTTAAAAGTTCCATTTTCCTCTCAGATATAAGTGAACAAAAGGATAAGCACACAGCAAACTCCATTGGATTTGCCTTCAGTTTTTACAAATTGAATGTTAAACAAAAGTTATTAAACAATTGCTTTTGTTCAGTTAGACACAATTTAAACATCACTCTCATGCAAATTAGCAACTTGGAATTAATCTGTGCTTGCATAACCAGCCTTCCTTTCACTGGACGTGTGTCTTTCTCAAAAGGTTTAAAAAGGTTTTCTCTTGCAGAACTGACATAAGGAATCAGTTGAGGATGCTCAGTAGCCCTTTAAAAACTGCTCTACATCCATGAACTACTTAGGAGCAAAGCCACGCCATAGTCCTGCCTGTAACAACATTTCTGCTGCTCTCTGTGGGGCCAGGACTTCAGTTGCAGAGCTTGTGTCAGCACGTGAACAAAAGTCCAGTTCTCTCCCACACCCTATTGCCATGCCTTGCAAACCACTCAGCACAATTGCAGGTGGCCAACCCAGTTCAAATAGTTGGTTAAAAACCACTGTTAAAGGAGGCACCACTTTAAAAGATGTGGTGATGAAGATATTGGCTTAATGGTTGTCTTTGCTGGCTCATAACCACTAGTTAAACTAATTCAAGTCCCAGTAGAGTCCACAGCATTCTTCTAGGCTATGTATTCTGAATATCAGGAATTCAGTTGCAGGGAGGTCCTCCACATGATACTTTAAAAACCATGCCTCAGCATCCCTGGAAACTTTTCTCTTTCCCAACTGCCATGCAGTGTGTTACTCATCCCTTGGCTTTACCTCCCCACCAAAACTTTTACCACTTCCCTGTAAGTAGACATAATCTATTCCCAGGTATATGAAATGGTTTAGCATAAAAACCACGTAATACTGAATTTGTTTACATTCTAAGGGGAAAAAATTGTAGAAAAATCCCCTTGAAGGAGTCAAAAATTAAATCTGCATTTTGAATGCCTAGTTCAAGGAGGGGAAAGTTCAGTCAGGAAAAGCATGAGGAGGACAGGACAAGGGGAGTTTTCAGAAGGAAAGGAAAATGTCCTCAAACAGAAGCTCAGCGTTTGGACTCTTCTCCTCCTCTCCATTTCATTCTTGACTTCATTACTCTCTGGTACTGTGGCTGAATGCTCCAGGCAGACATTTATTTATCTATAGCACTTCTCAATTAGCAAATAAATAAATTCAGGTTTGTTTCAAGTAGTCAAAAATGTTAAGTATTATCAGAACCAGAACCCTATATAGCTTTGCTGGCTCCAAGGCCAGACATCTCTATATCCCTAACCTAGATCTGTTAAGAGATTTCAGATAAAAATATAGTCAAAATCACAAAAAGTTTCCATTGAAGAACTGGGAGTAATTAGCTCTGAAATTTTTCCAAACCTAGTTATAACCCCATAGACCAAACTAAAGTCAATTTACTTGGTAGGATGTAAGCGCTCCTTGTTTATTAAATATATGGAATGTGGAATCTGTGGACAAAGCAAGAACAAAACAAGGCAGTGCCTTATTTTGTCACTGCCTTGCTTGTCATGACCTGGAAGAACCAGCCCTTCTTAGAGGCCTATGACTCACACCTTTAAAATGTGTTGGAAAGATGTAATTGAAAATATTCCTGGATGACAGTGTGATTCCACCTTGAGAAGGCAATCATAAGATGGACTCTTGGATTCACGGCCTCTCTGACAACCGTTTCTGAAAATGCAATGTCAGTTCAGAAGTTTCCTCTGACCCACATTTCCTCAAAACTAAGAATGCAAATGCTCACTCAAGTAATAATATGAGATGGTGATGCCTTTTTCTTGTGGCAAACTCCAAAGAAGTGGAGCGCCATTTCCTCCCACCTCAACTTCCTCTGTAAAATACATAATGAAGTTGGTGAACAAATATCCCTATATTTCTTCTTCTAAGCAAGGCAACTGGTCTATGTTCAAATGCTCTTCTGCAGCTGCTTGCTTAGTACCACCCACCACAATCCTAACACTGACCCTGAGTACATGTTCAAAATCTGTGGATTATAAACTCTGAGCAATAGAGTCTCTTTCACCTCCTGGAATTTACCAGTATTGTGAAATTCTGGTCTAAAAGATGTTAAGCACAAACATATTGTATTAATTACAAAAATTCCTAGGGGAAAAAACCACTCACCTAAGCATTTGGGGCAACACTGTCCAGCAGGAATGTGACTGAGGTGCTGGGGACATGAGAGAATGGGGCAGACTTCTTGGATACACTGTGTCCTGCCACCCTGAATGAAAATAAGCTCCATTAGAAAAAAATTAAAGCAAAATATTAAGGACAGCAGCATAACTACACACACGCACACACACACACACACACACATATGCAGACATCAAGGTCTTGAAAAGCCTTACCGAAGCTGTATTTGCCAACAGAAATTTCTGCTTGCATCAGGCATACACAACAAGTACAACTGTCCTTCAAGACTTCCTACATTGCTTGCAGAGACCTTGGATTATCCATATTTTTTTCAATCTTTCAAACAATGAATGCAGTAATTGAAGAAAGAGTGTCTTTCTGTCTTATTTCTTGGTGTGGATATGATAAAACTAGGGAAAATAAAATCATTATCCATGAACACTTCCGGATATTCCAAAAAGTTATTGAGCAACTTTCATCTCCTGTGTTGTGCCCTTCTAGGCTTGTCTGGGACAGGGATTAAGTGCTGAAACAAGATGAGAGCAGGTGTTCTTCCACTATGTCTGTGATCTCAGAAGCCAAAATCACTTAAGAAAGCACATTCTTGTTAGCCTCCAAGGCCAACTATGCAAACCCAGATGGTCTGCTTTGTTCAGAGGACTAAAAACCAAGTGGTTATATGAAATTTTGAGAAGGAATGAGGGAAAAAAAATAAAAGAAAAATAAAGCAAACTAGACTGGATATATCCTGGTGTATCAATGAATACCAGAAACAGAGGCAAAGACAAAAGCACAGAAAACATATCGAAGATTGAGTCAGTTAAAAGAGATCTTATTTCTCATTCTGCTCTGTTGCCTGATTACTTCATCGCACCTTCAGAATACTGTGTTTAGCTCTAGACCCTCTACCAACATGTGCTCCATATGCTCATGAGAGGTTCAGGTCACCAAACTTTAAAAATCAGTCCACCTTTTTCTCAGCAAGGAAAGTCGGGTTTTTTCATCTAGCTGTCTTGCCTTATTTATCACTCAGAGCTGCAGACTCATCCCAGCAATAAGCTTTGCGTTTCTGATGCTGTGATTGAAGGCTTATGAACAGTATCCTCCAACCTACATGCTGAATGGCTCTCAGGGCTCCCTGGGGAGAGATGGAAAAAGCTGTTCATTTTGAAGAGCTCTGTGCCTGAAATGATGGCATACCACTCCAGTCCTAATGGCCTCCGTGAATCATGCAAAAGCTTTTACATACAGGCAGACCCACTGTTGCACAGAAAATAACATACTGACTGTACCCCCGTTCTATAATAAGTTTTCAGGCACTGAAGTCTACCTGTCCCATGGGGCTACCAAAGCATCCTGAGTGCACATGGCTGAGGACTGCTCATAATTCTTTCACTGCGGCATGCAGAAACACAGAGCTTATTGTAGACTGAAACGACTGCTCTAAATTAAGGGTCAGACCAGAAACTTGACAAAACTAAATTAATTCTTTAGTGATGTTCCTTAGTATGCTTAGGGAATAGCTCTGTGAGAAGAGACACAGGTGCAGAATGAAAGAAAAAAACAAAGAAGGGCTCTCTGAAGTTGTGCTGTGGTTCACCCCAGGGAAAAAGGCTACAAGAAGCCAAAGTTCAAACTTCGGTGACAATTCAGCAAAAGGGAAAGCAGGGCATGGATGTCTCAGCCAGACTGGTGACAGGATCAGGGATATATCCATGGAAGATAATGAGGAAAGGCTGAGGAAACTGGGACTGTTCAGCCTGGAAAAGAGAAGGATTCAAGGTGACCTAATTGCAGCCTTCAAGTACCAGAAGGGAGCCTGCAAAATAGATGGAGAGAGACTGTTTAGAAGAGCATTTAGCAACAGGAAAAGAAGAAATGGCTTTAAACTGAGAGTAGGCTTAGATTGGGTATTAGGCAGAATTTTTTTACAGAGAGGGTGGCAAGACACTGGCACAGGTTACCAGGAAAAGTGGTAGGTATTCCATTCCTGAGAGTTCAAGGCCAGATTGGATGGGGCACTGAGCAACCTGGTCTAGTGAAAGCAGTCCCTGCACACAGCAGGGGGATTGTACCTAAATAATCTTTAAGGTTCCTTTCAACCCAAGCTATTCTATGATTCTGTGAAGATAAAGCACTACTCCAACACATGGTGAGCACAGGTCCTTTCTCGCAATCTTGCTGCTGCATTTAATATTCACACAAGCTGTGGCTCTGCAGAACTGCCATGGAGTTGTGCTTCTCTGAGAGATTGAATCAAAGCTCAGGCTCAGCACACTATTGAGAGCCTTTGTAGCCTCTTGCATATGTATCTTAATAAATACAAAATGCCATGGATAATGTAAAATATTTTCTCACTTCAGCCTTTTGTTTATAGCTCCTGCCTTACTTTTTGTACGGGCCCCTCTGCACAAAACTTAGGCTAGTTCCACCTGTCTCTTCAACTCACTGCTACTCCTGCTTCCAACTGGAATGCTGCCTTTTAACACCAAACTATTTTCTAACTTGCTGCTGTCCCAGATGGGCTCTCCCATGCTAGTGCAAGTTCAAAAATAGTCTGAAACAAACCAACCTGTACCATTTAAAGTAAGAATAATTCTACCTGCCCTACTGAACTTAGAGAGGTAATTCATTGGGCACTCATTGAATGTTAAAACACACACAATATTTCTATTTTCTTAAAAGCCTCAGTCACTGTAATTCAAGACTCACAAAGCATTCAGAATACCTATTTTCAAAGCAGCTTGTGCAGCCAGTGCTTTAAATTGCATGGAATAGAGCTGGGGAGGAAAAAAATGAGTGCAACAGAAGTTCAACAAAAAAACCCAAAATCAATGTAAAAAATAATTCTGGAGAGGAAGAAGAATGGGTTTGGATGATCTAAACTAGGATGGGAATTGCACAGTGAACACCTTTCTTCTTCCACTTTCTCAAGTGAATCTACAGCTTTTAGCTCACATTTCCTTGTATGATATCTCCCAGGCAGCCAGAATGCTCCAGGTCAGAAGCAACACCCTCCATTTGTTCCAGTAAATCCAAACCTAAATTGGAAGCCAGCACAGACCAATAAAGTACAAGTGACATCTGCTTCCTGTGAGAAACGCTATTCAAGATCTAGGCAAATAAATCCTTGAGCAATTGTTAACATGAAACTTGAATCAGAGGAGGCTGCTGCAGTTCACAGTCTTCTGGAGGTAACAGATTTTGTAAGACATCTACTGTCTACAAAGAAAAGATTCACTTTCCACCTTGTAGACAAATAAAAATACTGCATCTCCTATTGCCACCTCATATCTGCAAGACAAACCAAAAGGCTCTGAAGCATCAGCTCAGCAGGTGGTGTGGACTGAGATTTCATCTTGTCTAAGCAGCTTTCTCAAGAGACAGAAGAGAGGGGGAGATGAAACAGCACTTTCTAATGCTCCCACGAGAGGTCCATCTTTGAGAAAGACAGATAATGAAGTCTTCTTTAAATGAAAGAATGGAGCTGGTCCATCTAGCCATCCTTTCACTTCTGCTCAGCTCCTACCTCAATTATGCTATTTTGCTGTTCAATAAGGACACAAGTAACTTGGCAGTGTTGAGAGTCACACCCATGCAGGCTGTGATCGACTGCTGGACACACTGGATGGAGGACAAAGTGCAGTTTCTGGGTAGGCTACCCACATGCCTGGTGCACAGCATGTGTGCAGCCTGTGTGCTGGGGCAGACAGAGAAAAAAATGTCTGCAGAAAAATGTCTGCAGGTTTGGAGTCTGTTGTAATTAATCCCCAAGAGCCTTGGGCTTCATCTACCATGAGGGCAAGAAAGTGATCACCACCAGCAGCTTGTCTTCAGCAGATTTTTAAAGCACTCATGAAATCCCAGTAGGACAGAGATTTCCACACTCCCAATTTGTTTTCTACTGATAATGAGCATGTCTAAAGTTAATAATATTTTACATGCATGATTTTTACAGTTAAAGGTTAACATCAGTCTTATCAGTAAGCAGGTTTCTTGTGGGTATCTCATTTTCTATTAGACTTTCAGGTTTCATCTCTGTGCTCTTGTGAACCTATAAATCATCTAAAAAAGATTCCTCCTTAGTTTTGCCCTTTGTTTGAAAGACTTCTCATCCTCTAACAGAAGTAAAATTTCCATTGACTTTGCAGAATATTTTGTCTAAGCGCTGACCGGCATTAGGATTCAGTGGTTTGCAAACATTTATTTTGAACTTTCATTCTAGAAGAAGTATGAAAGGTTTCATTTGCTACCAGTGAGCCTATCCTTTACAGGAAAAAAAATTAAAAAGAAATATCAAAATAACATTTCTCTCAACTCTGGGATACATATTCCAGACATTAAGAGCAAGGTCAGACACACACTGTAGACTCAGCAGGGTTGTTGTAAGAACTAAGACAGATGTTCAAGGCTGTCTCCAGCTATGAAGAAAGATTTTATGCCACCAGCATGAAAAAAAAAACTTTGAAAGTTCAACAGGGTTGCTACTGAGCAAGTCTGCCCCATACCAGTGGCAAGAGAAGCCAAATAAACACACAACAGTGTGACTGTTTGTCTTCAACTACTCCACCCCAGTGCAAGTAACTACAGTCACCATGAACATAATAAGAAACATTATCATTTCTGTGACAGCAAAGGCATAAAGGCAATAAATAGACATATGCCAATAAAGAGATGGACATATTGTTAGAGATTCCAGTAAGTATTACCTGAGTATTACCATTCGGGAATTAAAAAATATTGAGGCATGCCAGGACTAGTTTCATTACACCATATTGGCTGATGTGTATAGGGCTTCCTAGGTGAACTGGACAGAGTGTTTGCTTGCATACCCCTGGCCCCCAGGAGCTCTGTCTGACTTATTAACTACTGCGTGATAATAAAGACTTTGACTACCTCCCAAACGTGTACTAAAAACATAAACCAGGTCAGCAACATGTACTATGCAAGCATCTCCAAAATGCCTCTGGAATCACATGCCCTGAAAACCCATACCTTGAGTTTACAATCAGATTACAGTCTCTGATGTGCCACATAAGTAGACTTCAGGTACAAAAGGGAGAGGATACTGTACTTAGAGTGTGGGTTTAATCTGGAAATTTAATCTGGAAAAGTATCCTCTCCAAATCAGATGAAAGACACTCTGCTTCTTGTAAGAATGCTGGTGCAGCATGGGGTGGACAGCCTCTGGAAATAACTTCACCTCTACACAGTATTTCAGGGCCCCTGAAACAGCCATGTCATGCACAGTGAGAGTTCGCTGGAAGGGTCACAGGAGGAAGAAGGTATTTAGGAAATGAACAAAGTAGCAATGCAGTTCACAGCATAAAAGCAATCAGCACATCAATCAGACAGACAAGCCAGAGCTTCCCCCATCACTGCAGCCTGATCTATTGTCTAGATTAGGATTTTTAAAATGCCTCTCTAGAAAGTGTTGGATAAAATTCAGAATAGGGAGACCTTGAACTTCAATTCAAAACAGCAGGTATTTATACTGCAGGTATTTATACTGTATGCGCCAGATTTTTAAACTTTGGATCTAGATCTCAAATCCTGTTTTCTGCAATATCACTCCTATGGGAATGCTTTAGAAAGTGGCCCTGGTGACAGCCTAAAGTGGTGTCCTAAGAACTGCGTGTGAAACAAATGCTCTACAGAGCTCACATACATTTTAATACCAGGTCATACAGATAGATTGGTGTGGATATAAATAAATCTTCTTAAATGGCTTAAAAATCACCTAAAAAATCCATACAGATTAGAAATAGTAAGATAAAAGATTCTTCTGAATAAATTACTAAACTAACTCTGGGGCAAAGCAAAGGCACAATTCTTGAAATTATTTCTTTTTTTTAATCTCAGTCTGATGAAAATGCATTCCTTGACACAGTAAAAGAAGCATAAAAAATTCCATCAATTTCTAGCAGGTAAAAATTTGACTTCTACCACCTCTCTTTCCATATGCACCCTAATGATACAACTTGTTAGGTGTACAGTCTGTGCCATCAACAAGCTGCAATAACAAAAAAGTCTGACTACTTGTCTCCAGCTAATGTAAATTCATGTCCCTGTGTTCCCAACAAATTGTAACTGCAGTTGCAAAGTGTCACAGAATTAGAAGATCTTGACCTAAAACCAAGAACCAAGAAGTCTCCCTCCTTTGGAAGTTACTGTGTGTGTGATTGTATCCATCTGCTGAAGAATTAACTACATTAATTCATTAATTAGTTATTTAGGATAGAATGAGGGCTCTAAATACTGTTATGTGTTCCAAATTATGTGTTATGTTAACCAAATACAGTGTGTACATGAGGGTGCCAGGTCTATCCAGTCTTGCCATCCCTTCCAGTTCACAAGAGCCACTTTTCCTGGGATTGGTTACATTAAGAAAATAGATTTCTCTTCTGTAGAGGGAAGAGTGTTGCTGTTCGTTTGCTGAAATATCCCAGCATCCTCCCAGAGACTGAAGTATGATGTTCTTGAATATAGCTCTCCACTTTGAAATCAGACTGTTGGGGAGCTGCTGGTCCTGCTTCTTTCAAATTTCACAGAAACACTATATTGCACTGAGTGTCCTGTGGGAGGAGGTGGAAGACCAGGGTATTTACTGCCTTGGGTGAAAGGGACCATTCTGGAACATGAAATTATGGGTTGCATGGTAACCTTCCTTAAGGTATGCACAGGCAGAGACACTGCTCCTAAATTTCACAGTTGCTGGAACTGCAGAATGGCTCCTTGGAGGAGGTCACAGCACTCTGCTCTCAGCTGGGGAACAGTGCAACCAGCACTTGGCCACGTTTCTCCAGTCTAACAGCAGTATGCAGAAGTGTTGCTGGGATGATATTGCATCTGGCTTCACAATCCAGCCGAAATCAAATTGTTTGCTGACCCAATAGCATACTTGCAAAGTAACACAGACGAACAGCCAGCAGCCATCTCCCCTCTAGGGCTTCCACACTGAGCTCTTGGCTCTGTTGAAAGTGATGTTGTAAACAGCCCCCCTTCTCTTGGAAGCCCTGAAAGGTTTAATTGTGGTGCATACTTTGTCCCTTTCAGGCTGATTTCCTAAGGAAAGAAGGCTTATGCAGGTGGAAACCAGGGACACCTGTAGTTTGTGAATCACTGACCAGCTCCAGCCACAAATGATCAAGGGACTAGTCTGAAAAAGGTATATAGAGACAAAACAGCAAAAATCAAAATGACAGTATGAACTCAAGGACATTAAGTTCCTACAAGTTTTTTTTTCAATGCCAGAGTGCTGCAGAGAGTAGAGAGCCCCCCATTTCTTTCTTAGCATGAACTCCAGAAAGCATCCTACAGTGTTAGGCAGCAGCAGGTGTTCCCGCCAGCATCTCCCAGATCTTCTGCCTTTCATTCAGTGCTTGTGTCAAGGTGGTGTTGGAAAAAAACCACAGATTTTTGCAGATAGGACAGATCAAGTGCCACACATCTATAAATTAAACCTTTGCTGCTTCTGCTGTTCTGGGAACATAATCTCTATTCCTAGGTTAACAAGGACAGGGGTACATAAGACAGGTCTGTGTCCCATACCAAACGCACTTTTCCCATGAGATGAGGCATTTTTCTTTATGCCATTCCTGTGTTGGTTTTTTACTCCCAGTACCTACAAGGATTCATAATACCTTTGTTCCAGACTGGCCATCAACTATCCTAAGTGCTGGATGCTTTCAGATGCAGCCCATGGATTTGTTCTGCTGTGAGAGCCATTATTTTATTGATCCTCCTCCTGGACAGTCCTGGACAGCTGAGGCTTTTTCCAGGGTTAGATCTGTTTCTCTCAACAAATCTCTCCTGTAGCAGTGTGTTATTGGTAACCCCAATACTCTCCTGCAAGCAGAAGTAATGTATCCCACAAATTATTCTGTCTTTCATTAGGTGGTTTTTAATGTCTCTGAAGTTTCATCCAGAAGGCAGAGCTTCCAACAATGTAATCCATTCCTTCTTCTGCTAGTTGATAGCAAGTTAAGAAAAAAACATTTAAATAAACAGAAACAACAGTATCTCTCAAAAACTCAGAGATGGCTGGATTCACACTGTACCACAAGCACCTTTGTAGACTGTTTAATTATCCCAGGCACTATTTCCAGCAACAGATCAACACTTTTCATATTTTTTTCCCAGTGAGAGACTATCTAAAAAGTTACCTTAATTTTTCTCAAATTTACCAACTACACTTAATGCTACATAGCAGGTTAGTTCTTGCTTTCAGCATGCAGATGACTGGCCAGCATCTCAAATCCAGTTTTTCCTCTAGTCTGAATCCTTTCACATCATCTCCATCCCTTGCTGCCCTTTCATTCACTTACTAATCAAACTCTTCCTTGCTGCAGGTCTTGTTAAACTGATTGTTGTCACTGTGCCTTTTAAAGTCCATGCTGGGTAATAGTATCAAAAGGCTTTAGCCTTCTGAATTTAAAAATAGCTCATTATTAATAGGCAGCTACATAACAGTAATGCCACAACCACAGGTTCCACAGCCCCTATCCTCCACATACCTTGGTGTTTTCTATGAATCAGACATCTTTTTACAGTCTATGCTTCCCCCTCTAATCTCCCTGCCAGTTGCTGCACAGGGCACACTCAAACAGAGCCAAGGTTGGAGGTTAAAACATATACACCAGGTGGAAGAGGTGGATTTTAAGGCAAGCACTGCCCCAAAGGTCATACAACCCAGTGGGGGTATTTCCACTGATTTTCAGTTCACTTTGGATGACAGCACTTTGAACAAAAGTCCCAGAAGTTGCACAGGCAATGGTGAAAAATGAGCCAATATAACCACTTAGGCAGGAATGGGCCAGGAAGGCAGCTGCACACTGCAGAAAGGGGGCTCTTCACCACCTTGGGGGAAAAGCACTGCAGCTTTGTGGGGACAGCAGATGGGAAGCAAAGACATTGGCAAGGAAACAATTCTGGCACACCACTGCAGAAGGGAGTTCAGCTATTCATGATTAATTTAGCTGTTGCACCAGAGGTCTCCAGTGACTATGGAAGCTTTGCTGTGAGCCACATGATTATTTATTTCTCTTCTAAAAAGAACTGTTTCTATGAAAAATTGCAGTAAAACATGCTAAGCTGGAAACTGTCTGTGGCCAGAAAAACTATTAAAAACCACTAACAAGCTTCTTCAGCTTATTCATGTCCTACTCCAGATAATAAGAAAGTTAGGGTTAAATCCAAGGGACTTTCCTAACTTCAGTTATTAGAAGCAGAGCAGTAGCTCTATAAAACAGGTCCTGGCTTCTTGCAGCCATGACTTTTCCCCTGAATCAGTTGGAGCCTACTTTGTTTTCATTGGCATCAAGAACACATGAAGCACAGTCCAGAGGTTGTACAGTTGTGTATACACCACCAATGCATTTGCATAAGGTTTCAAAGTCCTAACTCAATGCCTGCAAAATGATAGCCACTGCCACAATGTATTTATATTAAGATCATTTGCTTTTCATAAGATAAACTTGCACAAAAGATTTTTTTCTCCTTTTTTTGGCTTCCTTTTCTGCAGCATAAGCTTTGTGATAGTACCTCACAAGCTTTTCTCACTACATCCTACAGTAAATGGTACTCCTATAAACCCCACACTTTGGCAAATATCGATGACACCCTTCACCCCCACTTCCAGCTCCCACATTACAGTGCAGTACTGATCACCCTTCTGAGAACAGCTTTTCCTTCTGAACAGCTTGTTCACAGAGATACAGTTATTAAATCCCTCCAGTGTCCCCAGTGTGTTCCGTGCACACATAGAATACTAGTACCATTGTGACCCTGAGAAAGGTGACAGTTCTGACTCTCACTTCATCATCATTCTTTAAAATACTTGGTCACAACCAGAAACTCTACAGATGTATCCACACAGCTTTGCCTTAGAGCATTAGTTTTAAATAATTCCCTTAAGTTATCTGCAGGAATAAATTGCAAGACTTGAGTGAATTAAATCTCCAAATGCCCAAATTCTGACATCTGGCATTTAGATACAAAGTAAAGACTTTCTATTCAGCAGACACTTTGTTGTAGACAATATGAACATCATTTCATTGAATGGTTTGAAACTTCAGGTTTTGGGATGCAAATGAATAAAACCAATTAGGGTTGTTCTTGGAAGAGCAAAATCCACACAATTTAGAAGCAGGTACCTACACACCTTAACTTTGAAAAGTTGTTACTAGGTCAAAACCTACCATAATAGTTTACATCAAATCACTGTTCCAGTCACAAGCAAAGAGAACAAATCTCCTTCTGTGATTCAGGGCAGTGAAGTATTGGGGAGGTTGAGACTTAATCCTTCACCAGTTATTTCTACAATTTTTGAATGACCTTGCCTCAAGGTCTGATGATAAAGCACACTGGTATCTGTAGAACATCCATGGTGAAATAAATCATACTGTCATAGTAGTAGTAAGGACACTACTTCTAGATTTTTACAGGACCTTTATACATGCATCTACACTCCTTGAATGTTATGCTCCATGTATATTGGTGAGGTAACCTCAGGAAATATAGGATTACATACACACTGCTTCCTTAATGTATCCATCAAAGGTTTTCATTAACAGGCAATCCTGTTTGTCCTAGGCACTTAGCAAAGTAAGTTAAAAATACACTTTAAAATGTTATGTGAGAAAGAAGTAAACTGCAAGAGAAAGTGGTAAACTGCAGCGCATTCAGAGGATTTCTTGGAAAATAAAGTTTTAGGAAAACTAGGCTACTTTTATGAAATCAGTAGGTTATGAAACTGTTCCTGCAGTGAAATAGTCATAGGGGTAGCTTCAATCTACCCAAAATGGTATAGGATTAGATTCATTGTCAGCCAGTGGCACCTATCTATAGCAACATTTGTAATACCACTGTGCATAATTACATTGCTTTGTACTACATAGAGCTGTCCATCCCCAGAGATGTGACTTGGCTCTACTCCGGGGTAGGGCACACTCTGGCTTGTGATCAAGGTAAAGTAACATGTTTTAGTCTTAAACACAAGCCTGAGCAAGGGGTGCTGAGGAATCTACAGTTCTCCACAAATAGCCTTGGGAAGCATTTTGATTAGGAATCATTTACAAGTCAAAGTTCCTCTGCCACTTCCTCCTTCCTCCAGGGGCAATGACTTAGAGAAGTATCAGCAGCAAATGCTGACATTTTCCAGTCCTGGCTAGCAAGACTGATAGAAGAATAACAGGGGGCTTTTCTTCTCATTCCTAGCTTGCAAGCAATCTGCACATTCATGGGGAGAGGGTAAGTGAAACCCTAAGAAATCTATTCGTCCTTTACATCCCACCATGACACACATTCTGACATTCCGAGACTTTGCTTCCAATTTTCTCACAATAAAGTTCCTATCTAGCTATTGCTGTTCTTCATGGATGGGATCCTGTCACTAATTAACAGCTTCTCATTGGTTGCCTTTGCCATTTGTAAAAGGCTGATGTTCAGATGGCAATTTTCTCAGGGACACCTGAGGCATGGTGAAGTCTCTACAGCAATATGGCTGTTTTATTTATTTAGGCATTTCTAGCACACCAGACTTGACTGTATTTTGGGCAGGCCAGCTCTTTTGGCACCTGCCTAAAAGCCTGTTGCTCTTCTTGATCTGGGTCCGCCCCATTACAGCAAGCTAACCAGCTTGGAACTTACCTCCAAGCTAAGCTCATGTGACATTCCCAAAGGGGATGGCCATACCTAAATTCTTTGCAAGGCGACAGCACATGACCAACTTCATTCAAAAAGATGGACAGAATAGGTGGAAACATTTGTACCTACCTTTCCAATAATGGCCTGCTAACCAAAGCACTTCAAAATAGAAGTACAGAGCAGTCAAAAATAAAAAGAACCATAAGAATCATGAGGCTGTCTAGAAAGAAGGAGTATATTTCCAGAACCAAGTGAAAGGGGCATGTGCCCTTAGAAGAATTTTTCACATCTGGGACTTCTCACCAGGAAGATCTTTCTGCATTTTACATTACAGAAAATACTTATATTAACACTAAGAAAGGGGGTCACACCACATGCAATTGGAAATGCAAATTACAATGCAATCTTATACCTGGCTTACTGCTTCATCATCAAAAACCATTATTAGTCCCTCAAAGAAACAATAAGCAAGCAAATAAAATCTGGGTTTGGTTGCAAGTGTAGGTGTCTCCTTGGCCTTGTTAAGTCTCCTTTGTGCCTGTCTAATGATGTAAAATGGTCTTAAAATCAGTGTAAAGTAACTCATTAAAGCTCTCATAGGAAACAGAAACACACATTTTTATGTGCAGGATTTACTGAAGTACTAGAAAAAGGTATGTTAATTGGCCAAGCAAAGACATTTGAAAAAAATGTGAATTACTTATATTGCAACCATCATCCATAAGCAGAGAATTCTGATAATTTACTTCTCCAAAAGTTCCTGTCTTTTTTCCCCTACTCTTGATTTTATTTAACATGCTCCTGCAATTGCAGGACAGAATCCAGAACTCTCTTCTCAGCAAGTTTTCACCATTTGCAGTGCTTGCAGTTGCACACACTTTCAGTTATTAACCTTCCCTCTACTCATGCAGGGTGGTTCTCTGATTATGTGAAAAAGCGTCATTTGAAATTATTCTACAGCAGAGAATAGCTATACACACCAAACTATTATTGTAAGTTAACATTAATGGCTGTTATACCTTTCAAAATGATACAATATTTTCTTACTATTTAAAAAACAGACCCATCATATAAAACAGCTGCCATGTTTATTTAGATAAGTGCTCCTCCACTCTTATAAAGTGGAGACTGATGACAGATGCGTCTTTAAGGCGAAAAATATTAATTCTAGAAATGTCAGCATCTGCTTCTTTTCAGCCTAGCCTTACAGATTCACACATCATTTTTCATCCACAACAAGAGTTTCTTTTTTTTTGTACAGAGAATCTGAAAACATGGGTGTAAATTACTGGTCCCAGGGCCTGACACTTTTATTAGCACGTCACTGGTGCTACACGTGTTAGGTCTGATTAGACATAGAGAGCATTTTCCACTGCCCATTCCCCATGCAATGAGGAAGGCTTGTACTTCCCTGACAGGAATTTCCCACCTGACTGTTCCGTTTCTGTGAATCGGTATTTGCTAAAGTTACGACATGCAGTACGAAAATACTGTATGTAGTTCTTGGAGTTACTGGAGATTAAAGATATTAAAAAAACACGACAAAACAAACAAAAAAAAAAAAAAAACCAAAACAAAACAAATAAAAAACCCCAAACAGCTAAATTTTCTACTGAATTCAACGAGTCCAGCCTTCTGGCCCACCCAGCTATCATTCTGTAATTCATTTGCATGAATTTAGTACAGTAATTGTTGTTCTTTTAATCATTTATATAGTACTGTTAGTAGATACAGCAGATGAAGCCCTTACTCACTACAAACACACAGAGAACACTTCCTACACCACAGAAGAGCTCTGCAGTACTCACATTGCCTCCCAGAGAAACGCATTCCGATAGAAAACATCACTCAAGGATAATTCTGTACAATCAAACCATGAACAGACATATGAACAAACAGCAATCAGAAGGTGTCTGCTAGCCATTAGCAACTCAAGAGAAACCATCTTACAATCAGTGACCAGTTGGAACAAATTAAAGCTGCTGCAAGAATGGACCACACTGGCTAAAAAGTCCCTCTGGGCAAAATCCACCTACATGTCGCTAACCTGTGCCACATCATCCCCAGCGACTATCCAAGACATTCTCATAGCACTTGCAGACATGCTAAAGGATTTGCTGCTTAATATCTATACCTTCCTGGCACAACAGCAAGCAGCCAGGTGTTCTATTCAATTGCACAAAGAATTAATAACCAAAAGCTGTCCTACTCCAACTGGTAGCTGCTCTCCACAGCCAGATATTTTTTATTCAGATGACGCTCAGGTTGTTAAACATTTCAGTGACAGTAAAACCTCTCCAGCATGGTTGCAGAGAAAGGTGCTGACAAATCTCTATATTTCAACAATTTGAGCTGGCCAGAGATGAGACATTGCTTCTGGCTTGCCTGCAGGCCACAGTGACCTCTCAGCATGGCAGTGTGCCGAGGCAATACGTCTCAGAAAGGGCAGACCATGAGCTGAGAACTTGAGGCTGCCCACATCCACTATAGGGGCACTTTGTACAAAGTACTATCATTAAATTACTTAACAAAATATTCCCAGTTTTCCTTGGAGTGGGGCAGTGCAGATCTTCTCCTGTAAGAGTAAGTAATTTATTTACATAGGTACAAACAATGTGCTGCAGGCTTTAAGCATAAGCAAAGAAGCTTAAAGACCAAGTTCTTGCCTGGGCAGCCTTAGGATCAAAATAGGTAATACAAAGCCAGGGAACAAATGGGAAGCAGCTTAACAAAACTGCAACTGTGACTGTCCTGTAAGCTTTGTGATCTCTTTGTTTGCTTACAAGCTTTCTGCAATTTATACTGCCTTTGCTCCTTGGCAAAAACATATTTTTACAGATGGGGCTAAAAATAGCAATGATAGAAACAGAAGACTGAAGAAACTAAGAGCTGCCAAGTGAGGTCTGCATGAGGTCTCTGCAATTCTGTGTCCAAATTAAACTGATCCTACAGCAGACTTAGCTAAGGGCTTTCTATTTCACTATCTTCTGTGGGGGACAAGCACTTTTTCCATTGGCTATGCTTAATATTCCTGAACTCTTAATTATTAGGATTGATCATGCATATAATGTAAAAGAAAAGTTATTCTGACTGACATTAAGCTTGTATTTTTTCAGTAACACCAGAGGAGTCTGATTGGCAACACTATTTTGTTTGTGGTTCAAGACTCAGCAGGGACTTTATTTTCAAAATATTTTTATGATTTCTTAAGGAGAAAATGTTTTTTTCTCTCATGCATTTTCAGATTGCAGAAAAAAGGTCAGTTTGAACTTTTTGCAAGCGTGAGCACAGCTCTGCCAAATCCTGTATGCTTGCAAGCCCTGGTTAGTATTGAGAAAACAGGATTAGACAAAAAGGTCATTTTCAACTTTGAGACTTTCCTTCTTCCCAAGGACTCTCTAAAAATCATGCAATAAGGTTGTTCAGATGGTAACTTGTAAGCACAAACTGTCTGCCCCAGCATTAACTAGGACCTACACAAAGAGAAAAAGAATCCAAAATCTATTTTAAAATCTACTCTGTTTTCCAAGGAAAGATGCCCACTGTGTCCCAGGTGTTCTTGAGGCACCATAAGCAAGAGAGGTGTCTTAGGAGAGGCAGCATAGGGTTCTTGATTTGGCACAGGTACGACACAGCTCATTCCTTACACATAAATGAAGTAGAAACAGCAAAATAAGGATGAAGATAAATTCCTACCAGGAGCATCCCTCAAAATACTGTCTATTCTTTCCATGTCATTTAAGTAAGTGTATGGACCAGAAGCAAGAGAATTGTCATTAAAGTGAAGACACAGAAGACAATGTATCACTCTAGACAACAGCACTACAATTTCCATGTGAGACCTTCCCCCTCAACTCACTTGTTTCAAACAATCGGGTGCAACCAAAATAAATGTACAGAGAAAGGGATTATTTAGCAACTTCATCCTCTACCCAAATGTGAAACACTTGCTTAGGAAGGGCTCCTCTTCAAAGCTAAATGAAATCTTCTCTGTATTATCCCTCTATCCATAGCCCTCTCAAACTTTCTTAATTAGTTTTACTGCTGGTTTCAAAGAGCACTCCAAGTTGGCTCAAATCCCTTTGGATTGCATATCAGCATTAGAAACAGGAGATGTATTACTATTCTCTCTTTTTCTTTTTCCTCCCTTCCTTCTAAGAGGAAGCAAGGAAGGATAATCAGTCACGTTATCACTCTAGAGAATGAAGCCATTATTGCATCTGAGGCAAACTCTGGACTCCTCATGTAATTTTTACCTACACTTCTAACTTGATAGATGGTAACTGTGCTTTTTTCTTTTTCCTTTTTTTTTTCCTTTGCTTTTATTCTGGCAAATTCTAACAGAGTCAGTCTATTCCATAATAATCTCATTAAATCAAGACAGGTCTGAATTATGCTTCTTTTTTCTTCCTTTTTTCCTGCTTTATATGACTTCAGCACCAATTATAATGCCATGATGCTCTCCTCTTCCCTCTCTGTGCTGGAGCCAGCCCTAGCTGAGTCTTTTCTCCCAGATGCCACAACACACCTTGTTTACTTTCACTCAGCTGCTTGTTCCCCAAGAGTCAAGTTAGACAAGATGGCTAGACAGCTTCAGGGAGGTGGCCAGAATCTCTAAGTTTAGTTAGAAAAATGCTTTCCCTGCACACAGTGGAATTCTGTTGAGAACCTCCAAATGCCTATAGTGATGAACCACGAGCTGGTAACCTTCTGCCCACTCTTTTCCAGGAGGCACCTATCCACTCTGCTGGAGGGGAGGCTGAGCGTAGGAGAGTTTGGATCATGGTCTGCTCAGGTAAGAACTCACAATGTCAAACACTGCAAGCAAAATCAGTCTCTCCATGGCCCCATCACTACAAGGCCCTCCATACTCAGTGCTGTGCCAGCTTAGGATTCTCATTCCAGTTTTGCTTTGAGTGAAGGATGTAAGGAACAAGAACTGAATTTTAATCTTACAGAGAGACTTAAAAACAGGAAATAAATTGGAGAAGCCCTGAGTGAGATTCATTACCTGAACAAAGCCTCCAACAATTCAAAAATGTAAGGCCCATGAAGATGGTATAAAACATTTACCTCATTCCTGACCAACACAAGAGAAGGGATAAGCAAGAATAAGGGTTGCAGTTGTGATTCTAACACCACCAGCTGATGGTTGCCTTCCAGATCTTTAACACTGCTAGCTGGATGCTATCCCATCCTCAGAAGTTTGCAAAGTCTATGAGCTTCAGAAAAACGTGGTCAGGTTATCTCAAGCCACCTATACCAACCACTTGAGCTTCTGCAGCTGATTTTGCCTGAAGCCCGTTTAGCAAGTGCTTTCTGGCTCCCTTCCACTGGCAGAACCCAGGAGACAGGAACATATGCAAGATGGGAATATCGAGCATCTGGGTATGGTAACATTTTAACCAGCACAGCTGCCGGCAAAGTGAACATCTGTCTGTTGCCCAGGTCTCCTTTCACAAAGAAAAATGCTCTCTCCCACAGGCTCATCTGCATACTATACAAGTATCTGCTCCCTCACTAAGTACCTTGGCCATAGTTAAGTTTGTCCACAGTGTAAATTAGCCCATGCAATGGTTTGTGTTACCATGGCTAGATTCCTTTGTATATCAACAGCTAACTTGAGTATATTGCAGCATCAAGCACACTAACTCTTTTTTATTGCAAGTTTCGTGTAAATGAGCCAGAAAAGAACCTGAGAGGAAACAACACCTAGGAGACTATTCTGTATGACTTTTTAGCATGACCAATACTGTATATATGTTGGATAATAACAATATGATTATCTCAAACTACTTCTTTTCTAAAGAACATAACACCTGGTTTGGTTCTTAAAGCTTAAAGTTGTTTTCCACCCAGTAATTAAGTTATCAAGCAGCTGTCCCATACACAGCCAAAGCCATTGCTTACAAACTGTCTGGGGCCCACTCTGAAGCACTGTGGAGGACCTGGAAGCCTCTTAGACACAGCTAACCATGTCATGTACACCCTGCATCATGCAGAGGGAAGCACTACCACAACTGAATGATGTTGGCTAAGACGCAGAGAATTCTAGCATTTGGAAATTCAAAGCCCTAGAGCAGATCTTGAGCGTCATGTCAATCCCACCTGAGAATGTAAACCATGTTACAGAAAGAGCAGTGTCAGGTGGAAGGGAAACACCACCCAGTGCTTATCATGAATCTTTCTGGCCTGGAAATACCCTATGCTCATGCCTCCCAGGCACTGCTGGCTTCACCCAGCATGAAATCACCACTAACACTGCCTGTGTCTCACAGTAGTTCATTTCGCTCCAAGGTGCAATCAATTCTTATTTTACTCCAACTCACACATTCCTGCTGGTGATGCCTTTAGGCTCTCCTAGTCTCATGACATCAGTGAGAGAGTCTCTTGCTCTCATTAGCCAACAAAGTTTTCAAACAACTGTGTCTGGAGAGGGAATTCCTGCCTGAGAACATAAGAAGCCACTTCTCTCTGGCTGCTTCACTATGTCTTCTATCAAATCCCATTCAGCTTCCCAAGTAAATGCACTTCTGCCTGTTCACCTCCTGCCTCCCCTCCAGCTCAGTACAGCATAACTCAGAGCATCTCTCAGTTCCCTTTCCACCATTGCAAATTACATAGAAATTATGTGCTTTCTACCAACAGAGAAAGACAAACACATTTCTGCTCTGTTTTTTCCATGCTTGGCTAAATATACCTCTGCCATTGTTCCTAATGGTCTGATTTGCAGGAGGAACAGCAGGGGGAAAAAAGTAACCATTCTTTCACCAAATTCCTCAGTATAATGATTCGTTCTTTTAATATATTTCCTGTGTTTTTGAGAATTTTCCATGTTTCAGAGGAAGGTAAATAAATCCTGCAACTCACATGAGTGTTCTATTTTTGACAGTTCTCAAGGATATCAGATTAATGGACAATGTTCAGCACCATGAAAATACTGTGCAAGAAAAGGGAAAAGCCACACTTCCTGGGAAAATGCATAGAGATAAAGTGTTCCAGCTTGAAATGTATTTTGCTGCTCTCCTGCTGGCACTTTGCCTGCCTTCATGTGGGGAGAAAGGATAAGGTGTGAAGCCAGATCAAGCTTCCTCTTTTGTCTCCAACAGGACAAGCCACAACTAAGGAAAGAGCACTGTGAATAAGTCCTGCATACAGATGCTTTTCAAGAAAGCAAGACAGGCAGTCCCAGTGGAAGGTGAGCTCATACTTAAGCTTGGCTGGCCAAATGCCCATTTTCCCCAGAAGTGTTACCAGTCCAGGGATATAGCTGTAGCTGAGTCATACGGACTTTCCCCACTTCCCAAAATTTTTCATCATTAGAGCTATCACTGAAATAGCACAAAATCATTTATCCCATTTGTAAAAACTACAAATAATGTGTTCCATCACCCACAGTTAAACTCAAAGTTCATATAGAACTTTTAATCCTGCTCCTTCAACATGAGGCAATGCTCTGCTCACAGGATGCAAGCTCCCAGAACTTGTCATGTTTGTCCAGTTTTCATTTGTAGCTATTTAATGGTATTCCAACATCGGTATGTCACAGTCTCTCTTTAAAATCATAAGTGCTTTTCAAAGCATGCCATATGCCAGAGTTTTCTCAGTTATTGCTAGTTACTGGAGTACACTTCTTCCTCTCCTTGTTCTTGGAATGTCATCTCTGTAGGTGACCCAGGAAGGTGCTCACCGCTATGCTCTGGCTACACTGCAGTAGCTCATTGAAAAGCTGGTAATTACTAAGAGCATCCTAATATCCCAGTTAAAGGGACACCACTGTACAGTAAATATGTGCCACATCGGTCAGAAGCAACCTTACCAGTGAGAAAACAAGGGTTAAGAGAGTGTGTGTACTGAAAACACAGGCTATGGCAGTAGTGGAGAAAAAAAAAAAAAAACCAAAAAAAAAAACCACACAAATGCATGATTAAACATTTAGTAAATAACAAATTACCTCCTTCATCTGCCCCAACATTTCAGGCACCTTTTCTACTTCTAAATCAAGCCAGTCTCCCTCTGCATCCTGAAGAGAGCCTGTAGCTTCTGCTGCATGAGACAGCACTGGCCTCCTCCTCTCTGCCTTCCACTGCATTCTCTCATGGGAGTGGGATGGCCTAGAACCAAAACCTGTAGCATTTCTTCCAACTATATCCAACCCTAAAATGCCTTTGACCCTCTAATTTCTGCTTACTGCATGATGGGGCTCTATGTAATGCTTCAGGGATCTGGCCTACCCAAGGTCCTGTAATGGATAGTTTTATTATGCTTTTTAATCACCACATTCCTGGCCTCAGCGTCTCTTACAGTCAACTGAAGAAACGGTGATAAAACTTGATATATTGTATTAGGAAGAATATTAAATTAACACCTCCTTATAGGAAGTGCTGAAGACAAGACACATGCCCACATGAACCATTCTTCTGCCTCAATCTGCCAATCCTTATGTCTGAACAAGCAAAAAGAGGATTCAGATACACAAAGCACCAAAGCAGGTTATTGTAGCAGCAGGCACAATGGAAAGTGTCCATAGGAGTCCTAGAGAACACGAAGACACTGGCTAAGTAGCCAAGATATTTATTTTTAAATATTCAATTGCAAGTGAATTGGTGATGACTCAAAATAAACAACTTTCTTGTCTACCCATGAAAAGTCAAGCATGTGGCAGCCAGAGCTGCCCCCAGAGAAATCCAGGTGGGTGCTTCTTCCCAGGATTAGCAAGGCATTCTTTACTAGAGTGAAAAGGAGAAAAAGGAAAGTGAAAAAGGAAAAAAAAATTTACATTTTATTCTACATGTCTGCTACACCATCCCCATGCCCTTCACTTCAGAGATGAGGGAAATAAAACGTGAATGGGAATTACTAGGGCATAGACTATTTCTCCTTCTGAATTTTAACAGTACTTTGGACAGGCACTCCTAATTACTTACCTCATGGGGTGGATCTTCCTGCTAACTCACCTGAGAGAACAAGAGGAGTAAATGCCTTCCGGCACTCTTCCCCTTAGGTCTAAAAGAGGAAAGCTCACCACCAAGAAACCATTTTCTGTTTTCCAGGTGGTTACAAATGCCTCCAGTCCCTCAAATCCTTCCCAGCCTTGCAAAAATTGAAATATCACCAAGTTTAAGGTTGTAGTTTAAATTTGTCCCCTAGATGGTGACTTCAGTGGCGATGTGAATGCTGACCAGCTAATCCACCCGCTGACCAGCCACCATCTCCTAAGTCAAGCCCTCTGCCCAGTAACCTGCTCATCCCATGCTGTTTTTAGCTTGCTTCCCTGTGTGGACACACCTGACCCATCAAATTAGCCCAAGAGAAGGTATGTCAAGTGTGGATAGCCCTGCAGCAAAGCTGTTGCATCTTGTTAACTGCTGCAAGGAGGCAGAGAGGTTGCAGTTGCCCCTTGGGAGTCTGCATGTGTAGAAAGGCATTTCAGAGCTGTTTTCACATTGTGAGTTAATGACTGGTGATTTCATTTATCTTCATTCTGATAATAAATAATAACTCCAACTTAGCACTTGCAGCTGACTAGCCTCACACTCAAAACTGCCTTTCTCCCCAGCAGAGCACAACTGTTCAGGTTTCATTCCTTTGTATTCTCCTATGATTTTAATTAGGATGAAAACAAAAAACATAAGTTAATGCCTGTTGTTCCAGTATTGCCAGCTTTTAATCAATCTGCATATGCAAAAGTTTCTTTCAAAAACTGCACCGTCACCAGAAATCAATAATTTCAATCCAACAATTTTACCCTGCTGACCTGAATTTCCTTACTAGAGAAATGATGATGGGGAGAGGCGAAAGCAGAGAACAGGAGCACTCGTAAAAGGCCTCACTAGCACAAATACACACACAGGAACACCACCAGCTGGGAAGTCAGCTCATACAGAAAAAGAGGGTCAAGTACTTTCAGGTTCTAGGGAATTATATTTAAATCAGGGTTTCACTGCATGCAGAAACAGAGCTGCTGGAATCTCTGAATATGGCTCCTATTAAATGTCTGTTATTAATTGCCCAGTTAGTCATAGTTGGCCATTTCTCTGCTTAGGAGCTGCTGAACTCAAGGGCAGCCCACCAGACTGTTGTAGCCCCTCACAGTGTGTTTCTACTGGTAAGTTATTGTCACAAGGGGTAACTACTCCTTCTTTATCACTCTGCATCAAATATCCCCTTCTGCAGCTCCCTGTGCTGCTGGCAAAGGCCAGCGCTCCTGGGCCAGGCTGGGTGGCAGGCCAGGCTCAACCTCTCTCCTCCCCACACAGAGAGTCCAGGGCTCCACCAGGCCCAGCGGGATAATTTGGTGTCTGTTTCCCCTGTTTGTTGTCTCCCTGCTGTTTGGTTATGGATCTCAGGCACACCTCAGTGCGATGTGTGCCCTGGCTCAGGCTGAGCCACCAAGGCGTGGCTGCAGTGACTCTGCCAAGTCCCTGCAGATCAACATCACCCATCTTAACGGGTCACTCTTCACCCAACAGGTTTCACCTCTCTGACCTCCTTCTCACTTTACGGCCCCTAGTCTTCTTAACAAAATCTGCCATCACAAGCAGGTTTCCATGTTGTTTTCTGAGGCGGCCCCTTGGAAACGCGCCGGGACTGCGGAGCGGGGCTCTCTCCTCCCGCGGCCGCCAGGTGGCGCTGGGCAACAGCGCCGAGACCCCGCGCGCCCCGCGGGGCCGCGCCCGGCAGCGCCGCCTGGTGGCGGGGCGGGAACGCGCACGCAGCCACCGAGGGGCGCGGGAGCCGCGGGAACACGGGGATCCCCCAGGGACACGGGGAGCCCACGGGACACAAGGATCCAGGGACGTGGGGACCCCTAGGGACACGCGGCCAAGGGCACCGAGGGCCGTGCACACAAGTGCGTGTCCTCGCACGAACACGCTCTCCGTGGGCACGCAGCAGCTGCAGCACGCGTGCAAGACACAGATACACACACACGCGTGCACGGACAGAGGGACCCACGCACACGTCGCCTTTTCCATGCCCCTGGGGCTGTTCCAAGAAAGAACAAGAGAAGAAAAGAATGAGCGAAAGGACGAGAAAAGAATGAAAGAACGAAAGAAAGAATTTTTTTAAATGCTCTCCCTCCCCACGACCACCACTCCCCTCCCCCCCGTTCATATCCCTTTTTCTCAATATGGCAAAACAATCCATTTAGATGAAACTTTCCATTTGGCCTCTAAGCCTTTATGCAGGATGTTAAGGTAAAGCTTGCCAGTTTTTGCTCTTGAGTATCAAAACAGTAAGTTACAAATGCAGGACTCAGTCTCTCTCTGAGTTAGCACTACTGAAATGAACCTAATTAAACAAGGAAATCGTGGATTGTGTGGGTTTACACAAAAAAACAGTTTGTTTTTCAAAATTTGGAGATAGCACATAGTCATCTCCAAAGACAGTCTGTCGTTTTGACAGTGCACTAGCAATAGGTGATAAAATTATGCAGTGGACATAATTAGTTCCTCATTTTTATCCCATCCAACCCAGTTCCTGGATTCCATTTTTATGAACAAAGTTATCTCAATTTTATCACGGAAAACCACATTCTTTTAAATATTTGTAACTTTTTAAGTTCAATGTTGTTTAATTCAGATAAAAGGAGGAGACATGGAGTCTAAATGAAATTCGGTTTAAAAGGACTAGAAGAAACTTCTCTAAGAGCCATCATTTCAAAGCCAGTGCTGTTGAGGCTTTCTCATTTGAGAATGAGGTGGTGGAATTCATCACTGTCTTATTTGAAGACACATAGATTTTGGAGCCAAATTCAAAACTAAGAGCACAATCATAAGTTACCATTTTTTAAAATTTCCATCCTGTTTCTTTTCATTGCTTTCATTCCTGCACTGAAATGCTGAAACCCTGAATGCTAAAAAAACTCCAGCAACTTCATTTCTGTCAACAGACTGCAAAGAAACATCTTGATAATATTTCATGGGCTGACACATCCTCATTCTGGTATTACAGCTGTTGAAGACAAATTGTCAAACTCCTACACATTTTCAACATATTGGTTCTGATTTATTAAACCAGTAATTTTGAAAGCTATCACAGAAGACTAAATTTCTTTCAAATTCCTGTTCAGCACTGGGGAAATGGGGAAGAAGAGTTAATACATTTCATATTATACACTACCCAGAGATTGTGTGCTTAAATAATTTTGAATTAATAGTATTAAATTGTTATTTATTCTGTAGTTGAACCACAAATATGCTTGTTGGCATTCCAGATATGAATATTTCAGGCTATTCTGACTAGGCATGTGTGGTATGCTGTGTTTTATTTTAGTTTTCCTTCTGTGGGCAATTGTCATCCCTAGGAGAAATCTGCTATCTGATCAAAGTTGATATGAACTTCAAATGAGATTTTAGAATTATTTTTATGATACTGACTTAAAGCTCCTACTCTCATCATGACTGGTTTACTTTGCTTTCAAGAGCAGAAATACCTTATAAATCCTGTACAGATCAGAAATTATTAATTCTTTTTTCACCTTTGCTTTCATCTGCCCACTTCCAGGATATATCTTATGCATGCTTCCCCACCTTAATAAATGTAAGTACTTTAAAAAGGTAGAGCTCAAAATGAAGGAGAGATGAAGGATTTTGTGGGGAGCTGGAAATTACAGATTTTAATCTCTGTACTGTCTGGATATCCCTGGGTTTTCATGGGCAAGCCAGCACCTTTGCTTTCTGTAGCAGATCTAGGGTGCCAGCCAGTTTGAGCCCTGCTTGCTCCCTTAGAGCACCATGTGCTTCACACATTATTTTGCAACCACCACATCATGAAGGACAAAATTATTCCCTAGGCATGACTTGGCTTCCTTCTGCTAAACCTTGTCACATACTAAGAAGGGAACATCCTCTCTGTTTGGAACCCATTGCCCTACAAGAAAAAACAGGCAAGGAATCAAAAATTTATTATAATCAGAGTATACCAGGCTACACACTTTGAAATCTGAAGAGCAGTATCAGGGAACAAGCACTTCAAATCCAAGTCTACTTTGGGCAGTTTGCCACCTTTCCATAAGTTTGAAGAAAGTCTGAGATAAAGGATTTCCCAGAGACTTTCAGCAATGAGAGGCACACGGATAAGATATTTAGAAATAGAAACAGCACTCATTATGAAAACTGCAAAAAGTCCCTTTGGTCATATTAAAAGTACCTTTAGACATATTAATAGTATTCTCATTAGCCTCTTATCTGACTCAGAGAAACACTGCAAAATGCTGTTCTCAACAGAATGACAGCAAATCAACCTGTGCTACACAGGTTGGTGATAGTTCTGTTGATGTACAAGCATGTTTCCTCTCCCTCCATCTCCCTCCATCCTCAAACTAGCCTGTAACTTATTCCTCATTTTATATAATCACTTGCTGTTACCTCTGCTTTGCTGAATACTCTGGAAGCGAAAATGTGTCCTCCAAATACCACAAATGTTAAAGCTTCGAGCGATGGCAATTTGAACATGGAGTAAAACCCCACAGCCCATACTTCAGGAGGCAGAGCTATTACTGCAGACCACAAGGAATGTAACACCACCATGGGTAAAGAAAATGCCTCCGTGGCTTGGTTTCCACCAGGTGTCAACTTTTATGGGCCCTATTCCCACTTAGCTACTTTATAAAGTGCTCACAAAGTTAGAATCAGGCTCACAGTCAAAAAAGACAAAGTCACAGCAGCAGATGCTGTGCAAGTACCATTGATACAAGATTTTACATGTGCCTGTCAACTACAAAAAGCAGTGGAGAATAGAAGATATAATAAACATGGGATTTTCCCTCCCTGCATCATCCCAGACATACACATACTTGCTTAAGTGCAGCACTAAAAAACCTAGATGGGGGAGGAATGGTAGTTGCAGGAACCTTTGGGAATTTAAAAAACTGACCTCAAAAGACAGGGAGCAGGGCAGTTCAGCTGGCTGCTGAAAGAATAAATAGTACATCAGCAACTGAGACTGCTAGGAAGAATTGCTATTCATCTGCATCCAGGAGAAGGAAAGTTATGCTGCCTCTAGGAGAGAGGGCAGAGAACAGACTGAGCACTGAAAAGCAGAAAATCCTTACAACTTCTTGCAGTTATTTTTTTTCACATGCATATTTTCACATTTTCAAATTTTTATTGAGCATATTGAATATATGGGTGCAAGGCAGAGGGTAGTAAAAGGAACAAGACTCTCCTCATTGTTATGCTCTCAGAGTTGAGACTGGCTCTGTTTTTTCCTGCCTTTTCTATTGGCAAAGGCACATTAGCTTCTGTCCTACTCTCAGAAAATTCCTGATGCTGTGTTCTGGAGAAGGAAAAGAAAAAAGGGAAAAGGAGCCATACAAAGCACGCAAGCTACTCAAATCCTTTTGTGCTCCAATGCCTCAAACAGGAGATCTGAGTGCTGGAAATCTGGTCTTTCAATTGCATCAACTCTGACACCCAAGCAGGGGCAATAAAGAAATTCCCATGCCAATGATTTTAGCACAAAATAACAAGTAATGCCAGTAACTCCAGTTAAAAAGAAAAAAAAAAAACAGAAAAAAAACCAAACAAACCATCGCACACACACACACATCTGCTTTCTGTAGAAAATCTTGATGGTTCGTTACAACGCTTCTGGCAGAGAGCTGAAAACTTCTTGGGTTTTCAATGAACCTTGGAGTTGTTAAGTTTAATGGTGTTCTAGTCATGTTTGGGACAGAAGTTTAGGTACCGTGGGAGTGGAACTTCCTGGAAGAAAGCTAAGACATTCAGGCAATTTCTATGGCTAGAGTTAGAAAGCATTTTTAAGGCATCACCTTTCATATTCAGGCACCCACACCGGAAGCTGGGTGTTTACGTCCCACTCCTGACCCTTTGCTGCCTGCAAGGATTTCTGCAACTTTGCTTCACATTGATGTACCCACAGCAGAGTGCCAAGGATGTTGATAGTTTAGCACCTAGTCACATTCTATTTCTGACAGGTTAAACCCGAGGGAGTAAATCACTGTCATGTTGCAAAGCACTCTTTTTTTTTCCTTTTCTGTTTCCCATGACTATTTTGACAGCCAATGAATTATTCTGCCTATTCTGCTCTCAGCCTAACAGGATGCATTGTATGAAAAAGTTACAGCCTGTCACAATCCTGAAAATAATTTGCTGGGTATCATTTTACTCCCCTTGACTATCCAATGTGCTCGTTTCCAATCATTAAATAAGGCAAAAGCAGTAAGTATTTTTGCTAACATTTAAAAAGTTGATGGAATCCAAGGAGCTTTAGCTATCCTTTGAATACGACTGGTTTGTTTTTAAAAATGTTAATTTATCACATATCCCAGCTGGAGACTAGTTTATCAGTGAGAGTTGGAAACTTACTCCCTTATCAACACAAAATGCTTCAAGGACAGAAAACAAAAACAATGCTGTAGGATGTAGTAGAAAGAGCAAGGAGAATTTAGGCAGAGTGATAGTAAGTCAAAATGAAATTCAGCAACCACACTAGAGCTCAACAGCAATTCAAACTTATTGATCCCAAGTTTCACTTTACATCTTCTACAAAATATATTAAATATGACGAATGTCAACAATAATAACATGATTAGCTAAAATAATTCAATACCCAAAGTGATACAAGGTCAGACTTAAGAAAGAGGGGTGGAAAATCACAGAATTTCAGAATATTCTGAGTTGGAAGGGACACACAAAGATCACTGAGTCCAGCTCTTAAGTGAATATCCCATAGAGGAACCAAACCCACAACCTTGGTGTTATTAGCACCATGCTCTAGCCAACTGAGCTAATAATCATTTTCATTCCAAACTAGGTTGCACAAGGTCTTGAGCAACCTGGTCTAGCGAGAGGGGAGCTGGGACTAAATGACCTTTAAGGTCTATTCCAACCCATTAACATTCTATGATTCTGTGATAAAACCTAAAGGCCTATATGTAACAATATATTGTCTCCAATACTTTATTTTTGTTTCATTTTTTGCTTTGGAAATCAGAGAGAGGAAAACAAGTAGATGTTACGCAGTTAATAAAGCTCCCGTGTAAATTCATTTGCCAGGATTGTGTATACTAAGCCATCTTGTCTAAGGACACAGAGGGCTGTGTGCAAGTTTAAAATCATTAACTATTGTTATCCGATAACAAGCCCCAAACCTGCGACCTCCAAGTTTATTTAAACTGAAAGGATGACAAACATGAAAGCCAAGCACTCCTACTCTTTTCAGCCTTCCCATCATTGTACCACCAGCCAAAAGAGTCTTGGACTCTCCATAAAATGTTTGGCAAACAAAGGCCCTGTTAATTGACAAGCTATTGCTTTTACTGCTTCCTACCACAATTTGTGGGAATATTTTAGACCCAAATCAATTCTGCACACAAGCGTTCCCACGAGATGCCACACACATTCTCATTTGAAGCCACTTACAAGAACTGCTACAGCCTCTCTCATAAAACCTTTGTCTTCACTGGGCACTTCTGGAACCACATGCAAGCCTTTCATCCCCTGATGGACAGCAGGTTCTTTTTTTGCTTGTTTGCTTACTTTAACCAGGTTCTTTGTTTTCTGCCATCTTACTGCTTTGTTTTTACTCTAAGATAGATCCTTGCCTTTGCAAGGAGTGAGTTACAGCAGAAATGTTTGCAGTCCTCATTGCACCACAATGCCAATTAAAAATAGTCCCCTCATCAGAAGCTGCCTGTTAACAGCATTCCTTTATTGCTAAAGCTCAGTGTGGTTAATTCTTCTTTGTCAGTAAGAATGATCAGTCTCAGCCTGTTAATTAGGAAAAGTTTAACAGGGGACAGACACCTGACAGCATAAGCTCTGTTCCTTTTCTGTCAGGAACAACAGCAACTCACACTCGTGGTATAAGCCCTTATTATCACCATTTAAAAGTGGTCAGCATTATTGTTTTCTTTATATGCTTTAGGAATGCAAAATCCACCCTGCTTTGTGTATTTATTTCCTTTAAATGACAAGAAGTCCTGGACACTTTTTCTCTCTACTGCAATGCCCCATTCAGGAGTATTGTTAATCAGCATCCATTTGGGCCACTCAGGTACCCAAGATGCTTTAAGTTTTTCATGACTTCTAGTATCACTTCATTCATTCATTCATTCATTATCACAATACCATCTTTGATCATAAAACTGGAAAGACAGTCTCTGTCTAAACAAGAGCATTATAAAGTTAGAGCACCTTCCTGCAATTCCTCAGCATTTCTACCCTCTTTTTCTAACAGGAAAAATTCCCCACAGAAAGCTGCTAAATCATGCTTTCATCTTTCTTCACATTCTTTTTCCACGTTTTTTCCTCTCAGGAACAGAATACATATCCTTAGAATATAAAGCACAACAGGCACTCATGTTTTACTGCTGCCCATACATGCCATTCAGAAATAGTAACTGGGTAGTTATGTAACTGTATGAAATGCTGGACAAGGAAGAACAGCTGGAGGCAGACTCCTCTGACTGCAGAGCCAGAGGAGCAGGGACCATGCTGAAGCATGGAAGGCAAATTTGAGCCAGACCCTGAAGAGTAGGAGGGACAAGAAAAAAGGCTTCAAGGAAGAAAGGGATATGAATAAGAGGCTGTGTGTTCTGAGCCTGTGATCCTTAAAGAGTATTCTAGACCTTCAGGGCGCTGCTCAATACCTCTATTCCCTTGGGAATGCACCCAAACAGGGCACAATCTCTTGCTGCCTAGAAAGACTCATTTGATCCTCACCAAAATTAAAAGTATGATGAAGGGTTTCTGCAGCCTGAGCTGGGAACACACTCTGAGTATGTGAGCTAGGAAGCTCTGCAGATAGGAGAGACGTAGGATGAAAGTCAAATATCCACAGAGGGAGGAAATGAGACCTTGGCACAGAAAAATGTTTCTGAAATTCTAAGATCCGAAGTGCTTATGAATAAAAATTATTTACACTGAACCATGCCCACTTGCACTGCTATGCCACAGTCTACTTCTATTTCAGAAAAATTGTGAATATTTTTAGGTTTTATTTATTTTTAACTTTGCTTCTTGACTCTTATTAAAATAATTTTTAACTTTTCCTCAGAGATGTGTTTTTTGAGAGAAATCAGAAAAAAATATTTAAAATGGCTATACATGCTGATAAAAGAAAAAACACAATGGTTTCAGCCTTTTCTTTTTAAATGTCCAAACTTTTCTTGAAACACTGGTATTTTCAAAATTAAAGGAATTTAATATTTTAGACATGGCCCAGGTAGTGTACAATCCCCATGAAAGTAGGTATACCTTTTGAAGTCTGAAGAAAATCAGATAAAGAAAATATAAATAACAGGAGAATGCCTATGTCTCCATGCTGCATTATTTTTTCTCGCTGAAGTTCAGCACATACCAAGTCCTTGCTCTTCCACACCCACGTCCACAACCACACTTCACCTACCTGCAGGACTGTTTTTTTATTAGACTACTGGGAAAGCCAAACTCTCTAGCCTTGCAAAAAGCCTGCAGACAAAATTATGGGGTATTCCCAGAGAGACACAGTGACCAACCCTCCACATCCCATTTCTGAGCACTCCCTGGTCTCCATTTGCATCCACCCATAAACCAACCACTTTACTAATGTCACTAACTTTGAAGATGTGAACACTGCTCCTACCAAAAGACCAACTCTTTGCTTTTCCACCCCCCACTACAACTCCTTGTTTCTGTTTCTTAGCCCCAGAGTAAGGGCAGACAGTGTCTGCTGCAGTTTGGAGCTGAATCAAAGCAGCTGAAGTACATGGAAATTTGGGGAGATCAGCATTTGGCACTGCACTAAGGATGGAAATTTGAATTTGAATTATCCTCAGCCGTCACTGAGGATACATTTAATTGCGTGTTCCCCTGAGTTTCCCAGTAGACTGGCGTACCTCTCCCACTGTCTTTTGTGGTGGGAATGTATTCCAGCAGCTCCCAATACCGGTTAAAGCCAAGCCTTTAAAGCAGTATCAGGGTGCTTAATCACCCAGCTGACTGCAGGAGCAGGATCGATCCTGGCTATCTTCATCTTGGCCATCTCTGGGGCCAGGAGCTGGGTAGGCTCCCCCTCTAGTTAGTGGAGGAAGATAAGCATCTGCAGAGAGTAATCCATCCCACCTCTCTCTCTCTCTCTGAATTAACTGAAGAGGAGCCCAGATAAGTAGTTCAGATCAGACACATTACTTCTGAATAGCTGCAGCTAGACAAGATTAATTCCACCCTCAGCATCCAAAACACTTACATATGTAGTTTCTCATTACTTATCACAGTTGAAACGTCTGTTACCCATTGATTTAGAAACAGATTTTGTCGTTGTGATTTCCTTTTCTTTGTGCAAAACTTTTATTATTCAGTATTTGTATCCTAGCACACAGGAATATAAGTGACAAGACATTTCCTGCACGCACACACCCGCAAGTGCACCTGCAGACCAGTAGCTGGGCACATCTTGAACCCTTCTGAGCAGTGGTTTAAAAGCCCCCAGTGATGCAAAGGAGATTGAGCAGATGCTCCTTTCTGACTCAGCTCTCCAAGAGCCTCCAATCCCTGTGCTCTGCTCCCAGCTATTTCGGCTTTATTTGTTCCAAATCATTTTGGAAGAGCAGCTAAGAGGACAGCATTGCTTTTGTGAAACGATGCTGTTTGGGGACCAGACACAAATAACCACCCTGCTGATGGTCGTCCCCGGAACATGTCTCTCTGCAGGACAGACAGACAGTGCAACTTTTCCCACTCCCAGCAATGCCATAACCCAGCCTCCACTTCCCAAGCAGGTCCGTTTCCCTTCTCCCCTAGGGGTGTGGAGCAAGGCCGGCCTGCGGTCACGGCGTCTCCACGGGGCTGCGTGCTCCCAGCGTGGCGGTGCCTCGCACGGCCGCATGCCTCGCATGCCGGAACACGCAGCGCCCACGGTCCGGGTAACTGCGCTCAAAGGAGTCAAAAGGGGCTACTTATGAGTTGGATACTACCACCTAAAGATAAGCTTCTCCATGGTTACCGCTCTCACGCAAGGTCACTTTCCTGCCAAAACTCCTCTCCTTCCTCCCTGGCCCTGTCTCCTTCCCCCTCCACTATTTTTTTTTTTCCAAACGTGCTACATCAAAGGAGAAAATGAAAACATTTACGATAATCATAGTCTGACTATTTTAATGCAGGCTGTAGGAAAGGAAACATGTAAGCCAAGTGCTCTTACTGTGCAAGCAGAAACACACTCTCGACCTCATAAAAGTAGTATCTGAGAAATAACACTTGATTAAAGAAGCCAGTCCTTCATTTAAGTAGGTGCTTATGGTAGGGAAAACAGCCAGGGTTTCTCTAGAACAGGCCACTGGCCTATCACGAAAAGCAGGAACAGGCCAGACAGATGAATTATTGCGAGACAGCTGGGTTTCAGCCGGGGTGCTAGGAGATCCCTATTATCCCGTCCACCTTTCCTACACAAATGCCTCTCCCCAGAGAAACTGAGTCATTAAAAGCCAGCTCGTTCACTCCTGACAGGCAATATGCATTGAGTGAGAGGTGATACATTCTCATTTTCAGCAAGAAATCTTAGTCACCCCAAGGAGCAGCTCACTTAGGAGAGCGGTAATGGAATACCGGGCCTTTCATCTCCGCCTTGCCGCCGAGCACCGCCTGGCTCGGTAACAACCCAAAAGTTATTAGTTAATGGCTGGTTTCGCTGACCTCCATGAAATGAGTTTGGTGGGCTAGGTCTGGTTTTCAGTAGACAATAGCTAGGACCACAAGTGGTGTTAAACAGGAACCACGTTAATGAGTTGAGCACCCAGCAGGTAAGGGCCGAGTGAATTGCCCAGGTGCAGCCATGTCATTGCTTTCTCTGCCCTTCAGGGCCATGGAACACATAGGAAGCCCTGCAACTGGCCAGCCTGCTCCACCCGGATGGGGACCCCCAGCTCCCAAGATCTCAGTTATGTCCTTATTTACACAAACAATGTGTTAAAAACAAAAAAACAAACAACAGCCATTCCACATTCTTTGAGCTCTTGGGAGCTCAGTAGTATCTAGTAGGCACCATTTGGAGCTGATAAAACCACAAACCTGAATTACCAAAGTGCTGTCCAAAAATGTGTTCCCACAGTCCTGATCTGAAGATGTGTGCTTACTTATGGGTACATCATTTTGTCACAATAACAATACTTTATTTAAGTAATTTCTCATTTTAATACATTTAGTGAGATCAGCCTTAGCAGATCAACCCTACATCTCTCCAGGAAAACAAACCACAGCCATTCATCTTTACTTTCTTCCTATTCAATGGCATCTGTAGTCCCAAGTTTGAGCTACCCCTGAGACAGTGATAGCCTGTGGAGTCCAGAATTCTCCATCATTTGAAGAGCTTGCTCCCAAGAAAATGCAGAATTTACCCTGAAGTGAGAGTAGCTGGAATCCTTATACCATGTATAAGGTATAATATCCCCAAAACACCTTAGCAATAGTTTGTGCTACTTCCTATGCCAAGTTTTCACAAAAGACTGAAATCCCAGAAGAAATCTAACTTGAGTTGAAGAGCTTCTGTCCATCTGTTAAAGCCTTCACAAATTACAGCACATCACACACAAGCCTGTTTCCATCACTTTGCATGACTAGATAGGTATCTTCAAATAAGATATCCATCCACCAACTGCTTAGATAAGAGATTCACTGAGGACCCATTCCCAAAAGGGAATGGATTCAAAGCAGGCAGCAAACTGCTATCACAGCCCTGAGGATGCCCCCTTTATTGACTTAAAATTTAAATCACATAGGAATTAGCACAGGCTCTAGTTCTAGGGGGAACCGGCAAGAGGGTAAAAAAGGCTCTGCAGAAAGATGGAAGGAAGGTCTGGTGTGGCTTACACATAGATGGCACCCCCTTAGCTGTCAGAAAGATTCAGACTGAGAGCTGGACATTTTATACAGATGTCATTAATATTCAAAACACTCATGCTGTCTTTCTTGGAAGGGATGGTTAAGTGATTTTAAACTTCTTACTCTCAATAGTTGATGCATTCCCTTCTCTAACACAGCTGAGACTGTGTTAGATCAGATCTTCAGATGTGACCCTTTATTCCTTTATTTCTTTGCACTGCTCTCCAGTGTAAAGGTACCTCCCTCCAATGCTCTTCTCCACACAGAAGCTTTTGATAGTCAGAGAACAAAGGAAAGTTGATCAAGGAGATGTTGGTACACCAATAACTGGCCAATAGGCCATATCTGTACAGTACTTATGACAGAGCAAAGCAGAACCCAAAAAGACCCAAGCATGTCTCCACAGACTTCTCAACCAGTCAGACCTGCCTTACCCTAACATAACTAAGGAAAGCCAGAGTGTAAAGCTACTGCTTTACAGCTGAAGCTGAAGTGAGAGTGGGACCCACCAAGTACAGAGGGAGCTCTCAGACTGGGACTGAAGGCATTCAGCAGAGCAAGAGCCCAGGGCATGTATCACTGTGACATGTGTGATGGCATGTTTTCATTATTACAGGATTAAAACTTTTTTAAAAAATTACCTTAGCACCCTGATCTCCGCAGGAGCAGTGATGACTTAGTGTAAATTAATTTTGCAGATTACCAGGGTTTTTTTCCCCACAGAACAGTTCAAGTACTCTGCAGCAGCTTCATTAAACCAGTGTATATGTGTAAAGATACATTAATTTTTGAAGTCTATCATTGTCTCCTCCTTTTTTTATTTTATTTTAATGATGGAGGAGAACTGTATCTGGTACTGACTATTTTCCTGGCATTCTACTGAAAGGTAAAGCCTGACATATTCTGCTGATAACCGGCCCACAAATTGCAACAAAAGCAGCAATTTGAACTTCATGTTTTACTCATCTCACAGATTACAGAAAGGAAGCCAAATTTATCTGCCCCTACTCATACAGCATTATCTTTTAACTTAATGGAAGTGAAAAAGAAGCCTGCACTCATTACTCAAAGGATGCAATTATTACTTCCTCTCTATATTGTTGCTAGTCAAGAATAAAATCCAGGATATGACCTTTTCATCAAGCGTCAAGCCAAAAATCCACCTGGGAGAGCCACAGGAGGCAACCCTCATTCTTTCACGCAGTAATTCAGAGCAAAGGCCCTTGTTGCATATAGTTGAAAGGAATCCTTCGAAAAGTTTGGCTTAAGGAAGCATCTAATAAATGCTGATCAACAGACAAAGGCCAAAAAGATTTCTGTCTCCTCCTGCATGATCCTATCACAAAAAAGGCACCACTAATTCAACAGATCAGCCCTCTCCCAAATAACCTGCTCCATCTGCATACAGTGTAAGGTCACAGAAAAGATCATAAACTCAAATTGTGAGTGATACAATGTATTAATGCCATAAATTCTTTAACAGAGATCTGAATTCCAAGAGACAAAAGCATAATAGTGTTGGATTCCTTATATTTTTTGCTTTGTTATGGCAATAATAATGTGCCTTTTGAAGTTAATACAAGGAGATACAATGCCAAAAGGCAAATACTTACAATACAAGAGCACTTGGTACATTTATTTCCTTCAGGCCTAAATTCTTCTCCTTCATTGTAAAGTCTCCCTTCAAATACACAACCTGGAAAACAGCATTTGAATAAGTTTAGCACAAGATAGAATGCTGAGTTTTCTCCCTAACACACCCCACTGTACAACAATATGAAAAGTAAATCATATCATCCTCTCCGATACAGAATCATGGACTTGTTTCAGTTGGAAAAGACTCCCAAAATATCAAGTCCAAGCTTTGACTGATTACCATCTAGTCAAGTAGACCATGGCACTAAGTGCCACATCCAGTCATTTCTTGAACACCTTCGGGGATAGTGACTCCAACACCCTGGACAGCCCATTACAAGGTTAAAAACCCTTTCCATGCTGAAATTCCTCCTGATATCATCAGGGGAGACTGAACGTCCCCTGGCACATCTTGAGACTGTGTCCCCTTATCCTGTGACTGGTTTCTTCTGGGAGAAGAAACCAATCCCCACCTTGCTACAACCTCCTTTCAGGTAGTTGTAGAGAGAGGATCACTCCAGAACAAAACAAACCCTGAACAAATCCTTGAGAAACCCTAAATGTCTTTTGTGGGGAGGAGGTGGGGGGAGAGGGGGAAAGATATCCTTCTACAGCAGATAAATTTGCAAAACTGAAGTTGAGACAAGGCTAAGTCTCCCATTAGAAGTGCCTTTAAAACAGTTTTTTAGGCTGTTTGCTTTTTAATAATTCATTCTTACTCCCTGAGTTTATACTAGATATTAGCAGATATTGTAACAAATCAAAATATAATAAATCCATTATATCATGACTGGAGCAATGCTTACCTTCAAAATCTCTGATAAAATCAAATTAACCTAAAAAATATGACAATTTGCCACTATGCTTCACAAAGGCAACCCATTCTCACTCTCCTTCATAAGTTAATCTCCTTTTTTACGATTACTCTTATCCTTCCCTTCCTAACAAAATCATGGTCATTAGTCATGCAAATCCACCTTACAGACCCTCTAAAAAATGACATAAACACACCTGTGAATATTAGCACAGGATATGGCCTAGGCATCCCCTGGTCTGCATGTCCTCTACTAAAACATATTAAATAAGTATTGTGTCATATTGTTCATTGTGAGTCACCAGCCCACATCTTAGTAACTTGTAGAAGGAGCCTCCCAGGTGATGATTAGTATCATTAGAAATACAGTTGCACATGTAGAATAGCATCTTAACCATGAAATCTCACCTGGACACACAGGACAACACATTCCCCTGAGTTTGGAAGGGTTTTTGCAATGAACAACACACTGTACTTCTGATTCTACTATCACTCCTTCCTGGAAAAGAAGCAGATTAGACACATCTATTGTTAGCGTTGTAGTTGCTTTAACAAGTAAAAATTCACAATTACATTCAGTAGAACTTAAACCCAGAACATGCCACAAAGCACTGGGTTTCAAAACTTCTTTTCTTTCTGTACCTGCTGCCTGGTATCAGGATTTAGGTTAATCCACAGTCAAAAGACCCACTTCAGTCTCCCTGACTCCAGACACAGGATTTGCCTTAAAATGCATCAGGTAAAAAAACCAAGCATCCTCTTAGGGAAAGGAATCCTGCTTTATCAGGAATCCTTAACCTCAGTAATCTGCCATGCAGCTCTGGTGAAAACAGGCCAGACACAAGGCATTCTCCTCCCTCTCCTATTGGAGGAAAATAGTCTTAGTAAGCAGATAAAAGCATCTTGTTCTGTAGAGGAGAGACGCTTATCTTTGATATTTTGCCTGATAAGTATTAGTAAATTAACATTTCCTGTACTTATTTGAGAAGTCAAGAGTCCTGAACAAACCTGGGTGTGAGGGTCTATGCATAAAAGCTGCTACCTTTTTTTCTACTAGTTGTTTGAGGCAAGGCAAAATTGTTTTTCAAATATGTGGATCTAGGGCAAACAGAATCACCCAGTTTTGCATTTAGACACTGAAACAGGCGCTAAAGAACTGACCACATGCAACATATCCAAATTCATGTAGTGAGTTTCTTTTCATTAGGTGCAAGGATACAGAATACTGGTCCAGCTTCAGCCATCTCAGTGTACTTATTTTCAAAAATTAGTTGGTTTCACAGAGCAGAAGTTTTACAGAAAAAGAGAAAAAAACCCTTGAAACTCTCTTCTCTTAGTAGAAGCTCTTCATACTCACAAATATCTTCTTTGCCATTCTTAGTAACTACCTGAGTGTTACTGTCAAAACCAGATCAAACTGTCAGCAAAAATGGCAGACCTATTTACAGACATAAGCTAAAATCACCTACATAATTACTTGGTTTGAGCCTGGCAAGCAACAATCTTGAAAATGGTATGGTTGCAGATAGCCAAGCTACCAAAAACACCACTATGTTAATAGTGCAGGAGCCAAGGAAAAAAGATTTGGTTTTGGGTTTTTCTTAAAGAAAGGTAAAACTCATGGACACATATACACAGAAGTGTCCAATTACTAAAATCATTTGTATCTCACAAAAAGCTTAGAATGCTGAAGAAAAGAGGACTTACTTCAAGGTCAAGACAGCAGGAAATGGCATGGCTGTGTACCTCTCCTTCAGCAAAGTTTGGATATTGGGGTACTCAAGTCATTTAAAACCTATACTTCTGAATATTTGGTTATAGCTGGCTGCATCTGAGTGGATTTAAATTACTTTAAATGCAAAGTCCATATTGTGCTTTGGGCATAAAATATTTCAGGTTATTTGGATTGGATAAATGAAGGCTCAGGATTTCCTGGGAAAAGCTTATAACTCAATTAGCACGGTTTTTATGACATCCTTACCTGGCACTGGTATGTAACACAGGGATTGCTGGGAAGGTGCCATTTCATGGAGCTGTTGTATGTATTTCCTTCAAAACTGCAATCTAGAGGATGAGAGAGAAGCCCATCAGTTCAGCTGAACAAAATCTTGTGGGAGGCTGCTGCTGAGGATCATAGGGTAGCATCCTAAATGCAACCCACCCTCTCCCCTGGTTAACAGAGGAGGTAGAGCTGAGAGCTGGGATGAAAGAGAAGGATCATGTCCTGGGAGGACTGGCAGCACTACCCCAGACACCTGCTGCTGATGCCCAACTGGCCAAACTCCTTACTAACTCTGACTCGTCAAGAGAAACCAAAATCAGTGACAATTCACTTAAAAATGGATGTCAGTGCTTACTCTGCAGTCCATTCAGGAACTACTCAGTTACTCAAGCACTGGAATGGGGAGAGGGAAGAAAGAGGGTAAAAGAAGAGCTGGAAGCATTCAGCATCTGGCTTGGCCATGCTATCTTCATCCATTAACCAAAGTCCTCGGGAGAGCTCTTCAGCAAGCACAGCTCAGCAGGGATGAGCTGACACTGGCAGAGCTACCTCTCCTTAATGCCTTTTCATATTCATGACAGGAGGGATCACCATGCACATGAACTAAAAGCCATCAAGTTCTCATGTGTGTGTGGTGAATCTCATGGGGAGACATTTTGGACTCTCATAGAGTTTGGCTTTATTCATCTTTTTGTGCTATATGACAACTTTGCTAACAGAAAACAGGTTTGTTTGCCTGTGCACTGGATCAACCCACATTTGTTTTGTGCAAAATGAATTTTCATGGAGCCATTTGGAAAAAAGCAAACACCAAAACAAACATTACTTTTCACATTTTTGATTACATGTTCCTACTAGTTTCCCTTCCTTTTGGGTTTTCTCTTTTTTTTTCTTCTTTGCAAAAAAGAAAACCAAAAAAGGAACACAAAGAAAATAATAAAATAACTCACCAGAGAAGCAAAACCAGAAAATACTTATAAGGAAGAAATATAATATTTGTTTAAAAAGAGTTAGTTTATTAATGCAAAATAGTTTCAACTAAAAAATAAGTCTTTGGAGACCTAGAGTGGTTCTGAGTAAAATTTTGGAAATAACACATACCCCATTTTCTGTGGGAAAAATGCCCATTTTCCATTTATTGCTTTTAGGTTTTTTTTCCTAGTATATTTTATTCAAAATTAGCTCGATCAAAGAGCCCATGAAACCAACAGGAGTCTTGCCAAAGACTTTGAAACACAGACGTGTACATGGAGCTACAGAATCACAAAACTACAATCAGTCAAACAATGCCCACGGCACCATTCTGTTTCCACACCCTACCGCAGCAACTAATCCAAGTCTTTCTCTGCTGTGTAGGGTGCACTGTCCTGCTTTGGAATAAGTTTTATGTCCTTCTGAAAATAAAGGCAATTTATCAGCCCTACACCAGTAAATCTTTGAGCCCACTGTAAAAGAAAACTCGAGAGTCACAGCTCTGAGGTACTCAGGACCTTAAAATCTCCTTAAAATAATTTTGAATTCAATTCAAAATTTAAAGGAATCATGATATATAAAGATCATTATTTACAAATGTGTTAACTGCCTCCATTTAAGTTCCTAAACAACAGAAGACTAGTGCTTCATTATTTGCAGTAATCAGAAATTCTTTTTCCAGGATAAATACAGAGCAACATAGGGGAAATTTGTAGATGCTGTGGCCATTTCACTTACCTAAGCTGAAACAGGTATATTTTGAAAAGAGATGATTAATAGTCTCAAAGTTGGCTCTGATAATTTCATCTTTGACAAACATTGAAAGGCATAAAGTATACGTCTGAGTCTCATATTCTTAAGAAGAAAAGCCCCTATGAAATTATTTTGAATAATAAAGAAATATTCAGATTCTCAGTGCATTAAATACAGTTCTCTGACCTCTCATACATGCAGGACAACACATCAAGAGAGAAGTGTGCAGCCCTATACTCCTCTTATGCATTTTGAAATTCCAGTCTGAAAAACACTGAGTTAATCTTGCAGCACAGTCGTCTCACTTACTGCTCACTGAAAACTCTGATGAATGCAGAACCTATTCAATGTGTTTAACATCCCCAAAATGCTGAAGCCCAGGTCATACTGGTCCCAGTCTGAGACACAGTTTACAAGTGTGCAGGATACTCAACATGGAATGAGTTGTGTTCTTAAATATCTGTCAGTCTATTTTACCAGAATCAAGAATCAAGGGCTAGGCTGGAAAATAGCAACTGCAAAATACCTTACATATTTGCTCAGCAATTATGTTCTTTAATGTAAAATGTTTCCTCTAAAAGAAAGCTAATGACCCTGGGCTAATCTGCATGTACAGATGTGCATATTAAACTGAAATGTTCAGCTCAAGGATTAGTCTGGTCGACAAAGCATGAAGGTGGTGCACTCATGTAGTCAGCACTGCTCTTGCTTGAAGTGCATATCCAAGCCGTGCTACAAAACCCTCTGCCCTGCAGCACCAGCCATTGTCCCTGTGGAAAGCAGCAAGGGGATGGCACACCAGAAGCAACCGTGGTAAGGAGAGTCTGCAGGCACCTAAAGGGAAGTTTAAAAATGGAGAAGACTGCAGAAGCACTGGAGGTACTAAGGCTGCTCTCGAGCTTCACCATGGGCCAGCGCGTTGAATGAGGGAGACAGAGCAGCTCCCATCCAACACCAGTGTGAGGCATGGTGGGAGCTGGATTTCAGCAGATGCTCAGCAGAAGAAGCAGAATGAAGGAAGGGGAGAGTTAGCCAGTATAACAAGCAGCCTTGGGGGAGAAAGATGGGGGAAGGTTGAATGTCAGGCAAAACTGAAAAGGGTAAGAAAGGAGTGGTTTACAATCTCTGGGTGACGCTTTAACCCGTCTCTGCCCACAGGTGTGCTCTGACACTCTGCCCTTTGTACGCCCCAGAGCTACACCCACTACTCATTCTTCAAAAGGAAAAAGAGACAAAGCCCACATACCACCTAGTTTTTCTGAACCTCACTTTAAATGTACAAATCTCTCAGCTGACACCTGCAAACATACAGCCGGACTTTCCTAGTCCCCCTACTCATAGCACGGAAATTTCTGGGCCTCACCTAAATTAATCTGAGTGAAACCTGCTGCATTCTATATGCCAACTCAGTCAAGCCATTCTGGCTCATCCATGGTTAAAGGTCCACCATATTTGGCCTAGAAAGTAGAAGTCACTGAATATTTTGTTTTCAAAGGCATCAGCAAAGTCCCTGATGTCAGTTTCCACAACAGAGTATGACAGAAGATACTTGAAGTTCCTAAAAACCTTTTAAAGCTTTTTTTTTTTTCTCCCAAAGCCCTTTGGAAATATTAGCACATTAACTTACTTTCTCCATCCACCATTCAAAGGAAAAGCAGGAAAAAATAATGAATCAAGAAAGATCAGAACTTAGGACAACCACTTAAATGCTATCTACTTACTTCTGCCTGAATACCTACTTAAAAGAAAATTTTAAAAGGGGTACAGAGGAAGTTTTCAAGAAGGGAACCCAAAAAGCCTGAGAACACTCTAAGGAGTATGTGAAAGATTTGACATTAATAAGTAAATTTGATCCTGACTCATATACCCTGTAAGGAAAACCTTTAGGATTCCACATATGGAAGGAAGTTAAATATTAGTGGTCTACATCAATTTTAAAAATGCTAAAGTGATTCATATCAGTCAAGGAGTGTGTCCTAATTTTTCAGTCCTGCTCCTTTCTTTAAAAATAGCTAGTGTTTTATTAATGTAAAATATTAACTTTCAGTTAGTTGTAGGTTTTGTTGCCATTACCTCCTTCAACCCAAATAGTTCAGATAAGTCCTGGATAAACATGCAGGCCTAAAGTTGCTTATCTGAATCTAACCAAACCACTAACTACTTTGAAGCTGGTCAATTGTTGCATATGCAGTGGAAACTAATGCTAATTACTTTCTCGTCACCTCTTAAAGGCAAAATGATCATCCAGATTTAGTTATTCTGGCACAAAAAAAGAATGATGCTAATATAGTTAAATAACTTCTAATATAATTATTTAGTTACTTTGTTTCAATATTGTGCATGCCATACTTGGGCACCTTTGTTTTAAATATAATAAACCAACCCTTGGCCAATTTAATTTGAAAGAACAATTTCATTCTAAAACAAGCATCCACACAAAGAATTGGACTAGAATAACAAAAGAGGCGAATTATAGCAGATTTTTCTACTGGCACGTGGACAAGCTGATGATCAGGAAGACATTTGTCTTTCCAAATTGTACAACTCTGATAAATGACCCTTTTTTCTTCTTCCCCAGATACTCACCCATATAACAGTACCATGAAGATAGAGAAATTGACTGTAAGAGACAGTTTAGTAGTGCTAAAGCTCTGCCAGTGTCCTCAGGAGTTCATTAAAAAACAACCCTTTATTACTCAATTTGACATTGCCTAATTAGATTCCAGAAGAAACTTGTGCTTATTTTAGTCTAATGAGACTTTTATAGACAAGTCATTTCCTTATTCTCCCAAGAGAAAGTGATAGATTGGTGCACAATAGATTGGCTCCTCATCCCTCATTTCTTCAGCATCTTTCTTCTCCTATTAAGTCTTTTTTTTCTTTTGCTTTCCCTCCACTTTCTGTTTAAAAACGCAACCTCTCTATTGGCATGGAAAATAAACATTAGGAAAAAGAAAAGAGTCAGAAGACATGTTTTATTTAGTGTTTGATAAATTAATCCTCAGGGAGGTATCCAGGCATGCTAACACTAAATACTAGTTCTAGCCAAAAAAAAGAGCCAACCCCAAAACTCTAAACAAAAAAACCACACCAATAACTTGCACATTCTGCAGTATTTCTCTGGCATGAAATCAGTTAGCCAAACTAAAAGAACTGTGGATCACACATATACCTATTATGAAATATATTTTCACATGTCGTAGTGATGGTAGAGCCATTGACAGCTACCAGAAAATTAAACTTCCTGTTGCGTAACCCTGGCCTTCGTTTGTCAACACAGAAGCATGAAAATGTATACAAAATCTCCCATGCTTATCAAGCCTAGCTCTAAACAGTGAAAAGCCAACTCTTTCCTCTGTAACCAAGTACAAGCAAACCTATTTGCAGCTGAGCCATGGCAATTAGAATACCCAAGGGATGCACAGGGGCCATATAAAGGCTGCCCTACACAGCAGAGTGAAGAGGCCATGGGGGTGAGCTGTGCTAGGACTGCACAGTTCACACGCGGAGGATGCGAAGCAGACCATATTCGCTGAGCAAGCAGCAGCAGAAACAAAGACATCAACTCCTCCCAGTGTTGTTTTTGCCCCTTGCATACCACTGGAACTGAATTTTACCTTCCCAAATGTCTTGTGTTCCACGTATAGGGTGAAAAAAATTGCCCTGCAGAGTTCCTAAGAGCCTTGCAATTCAAAATGGCATATAGTTAGAGCTGCCATTGAATCTTGAGCTGATGCTCGATGTGCTTGCCAAGCCTGGCAGCTGGAGAGCTTTCACCTCTCATGGTTATGAGGGCTGTCATGAATGATGTTGCTCAGTGACAAAATTACTTGCTCTTGTACCCAATTTTCCCACACCAGCAAAATCATCCAAGATCTGTACAGCTTACACCTTCAAAATTAAATAGTAAAAAAATTCTTATTCCAGTACTACATGTCCTAAGATGTTTATCATTTTGTTCCAGAAAAACATTACATGTAAAACCATAATGTGAAAATCTGGGTAATGGATGTTTGACTGAAAAACTGTTTACGACAACACAACAAGACTGTTCATTGAAATTTTCTTACATAAATGGAAAATTATATTCACCAAGGTAAATAAGAGTATCTGAAATTTGAGGCACCACTGAACACAACAGTATACACCAGACATTCAAGAGATGTCAAATGTATCTGCCAAGACCTTTTTAAGAAGAGTCAAATCAAAGAAAGGATGGAGAGGTAGAGTCCTTTTCTTAGGCATAACCAGAAGTAATCAAAGGTGGCCCTGTGATGATACTGAATGGTACTGTCCCTGGTGGCTCTTTGTCACAGCTTCAAAACCTCTGCCTTTTCTTCAAATACAAAGCTAACATCTGAATGAACACTGAGATGAACCTGTACTTCCCGCCTCAAGAAACAGACCTTCTGGTTTAGAGCTGGAACACTCTACCAAGAGACTCAGAAGCAGTGAGAAGGGCCAAAAGAAAAGTTAAGACTTGATTATGGCCTCAAACCATCTCGCATAGCCAGCCCCTGACAAAAGCCAGGTCTAGATTATTCAGGTGAAGGTGAAAGAAATTTCTTTAGGAAAATATACATATTTATCTTCACATCTCATCCCCCTCCATCCATATATTATCCCTTGCCTCTGACAGCTTGCCTTAGAGCATGCAAGGATGGACTGCAAGTTATAGCATCCCACTGGGGCCCCACAAAAAGGTCCCCCCAGTCAGTCTTGCAGCAGGACACCAGAATGGTGCTGGGTACCTCATACTAGGGGTGTCCAGAGGCAAACAAAGTACAGAGGTACATATGGATCCTGCAGGGTGTCAGCAGAGCAGCCAGAACACTGATAATCTCACAGCCTCCCTCTAATTTCCTTTGCAAGCCAGCTCTAATAGTTGAAATTGGCTGCAATCCTCAACCATAGTGTTTGACATCCTTTCCAAGAAATGCACAATTAACTATGATACCTTTGGATATTCAATATTTAGTAGACCTAGGACTGTTGTTGCCTGGGCTGGGATTCCATTCTCTGACAGATTCCCTATCAATGGAGCATAGCATAAGAATTTCTAAGATCAATAATTAATTATTGAAAATAAAACCAAAAAACCAACCACAACAAAAACAATCCCAGTAATTCTCAAAAGTTAACAAGGACAGAAAATGCAAAATTGCACATGGGAAGTGAAAGAAAATTCGGAATGTATTTTCCTTGTTGTAAAAGAATTCCCACCGACTTTGTCTTTTCACATCCACAGAAGATTAAGATTCTTAAGATAAGAGAGTAGAATATGGCATACAATTTTAGAAATGCAAACTTTATGCAGTCCTGAGCCAGTAATACCACTTCTTCAGAGTGCAAATAACTTACTAGCCGATGTGTAGAGAGCTCTATATCTAAGTGACAGGTCTCCATCCAACTAAATAAGATAATGCTGCCAAATCTATTTCTATAATCTCAGTGACCTCATAGGTCTTCATTAAATATATTAAATAAAATGAGAGATGAAAAGTGGCCTATTTATCCTACGCAAAAGTAATAAGGGGACTTAATTTTTAGTATTTTCAAAATGAATAGCATGCTAGAGGTATGTGGTATGTTTTACAAACTACAGTAAATACCTGTCAAAAGAGTAATCTTACTGAAAACTTTTCCTATTAGACTGAGTTGCCTGCATTTTCCTTGCAGCAGGGAGCCATAATCTTGGGCCCACATTTCCCTGTTCCAGACTTTTCACAAACACAAAGTAAAAGTGAGCTCTGCCCCACCAACTTTACAATCAAGGCCCTATGGGCTGAAAGTGAAGAACAGTGTTAAAACACATGGCTAGTCTGGAGGATTTAAATCTTAAACCTTAATTTAAATCTTAGACCTCATTGCAGCCTACAGTTTCCTCACAAGGGGAAGCAGAGGAGCAGGGGGGACAGGCACAGGTCTCTTCTCTGTGGTGACCAGTGAGAGGACCCGAGGGAATGAGGCTGTGTCAGGGGAGGTTCTGGTTCAGGATATTAGGGAAAGCTTCTTCACCCAGAGGGTGGTTGGGAACTGGAACAGGCTCCCCAGGGAAGTGGTCACAGCACTAAGCCTGACAGAGCTCAAGAAGCATTTGGACAATGTTCTGAGGCACATTCTTATCCTGTGCAGGGCCTGGAGTCAGAATTTGATGATCCTTTAAGGATCCTTCCAACTCAGGATATTCTGTGATTCTGTGACAAAGCAAAGCCAAACCTTTTCATATGCTACTTTCCAGCACAGTGAATTTTCTGATCACAAAAGCTGTACTAGTAGCTGCTCCTTACTTTTTCTGTTTATTACAAAATATGAAAAAAGGAAGCGCTATAAATTATCTAAGTAGCATACAAATACCCACATGGAAGCAAGGGACTTATGCTCAGCACACAACCATTTGCAGAAAAAGTTCTTTACCAACAATTCAGTTTCTCCTGTATGCAAAGCTCTGAATAGGAGAGTTCAGGGGTGTGCACTGCTGCAGGTACCATCAGAATAGTTTGGGTTGCAAGGGACTTTTAAAGGTCATCTAGTCCAACCCCCCTGCAATGGGCAAGGAATGTCCTTATGCTCCTCATGATAGAATAAAATGCACTGGCAGAGATGTCACAAATGACTCATGAGTGGTGGTTTCCTTCCTACACAAGCCCGCTCTGGAACATGCCCTTTGGTCTTAATGTTATTCTCCTGATGTTGCACTCAGATGACAGCAGTCAGTCATTCATTCATTCACTCACTCACTCAGTCATTTCTTCACAAGGTAGGAAGACATGAAGCTATCAAAGAGAGCTGGCAAGAGCCTGTAAGGCTTGATTAAGCTCTCCCAGGCTTTGGGAACAAAGCCAAGAAAAAAGTCATCAGGTTCTGATGTCTTTCCTTGGTAACATTTTGTTCATGTTTAGATGAAATGCAACTAGTAAAAAAAAAAAAAAAAAAAAGCCAAAAAATCCCTGTTTCCCTTTTCCTGCTTGCATTCCCCATGGGCACTCTGGCAGCTTGACAAAATAGTAACTGAGAATAAGTGCTGCAGGGCCAAGTCCTGGCTGCAGCTGAGCTTCATGCAGGGAGTGCTGGGGAGCTGCTGGGACACCAAAGGAAGTAGCTGAAGCTCTACACTGCCAGCCTGGTGTTTGCAGCCTTCATTCCCCAGTTACCCCTCATGGGACACTCATTTTAGACCTGGTACAGAACAGAGCAGGATCTTCAGCAGTATTCAGAGTGGTGGGAGAACAAGTAGCCTCCCCTGGGGTAGAGGTGGTTCCATCAGCCTCTTCCCCTGGAACCAGAACAACCTGGTGACAGAATGTAGTGTCAAGACTGTGGGAGTCAAATGGGTGCATATTTTGCTTTACCTTTCAGAAAGCGCAGAAAAACTTACTCAGAAATTTCACATCTACTTTGAAAATTCAGTCCTTGAGAGCTTTTTTTTTTTAATTATGAAATTTAATGTTCTTCTTGCATTTTAAGCACATAGAAACAGCCATCTTAGATCGGACCAAGAATCCTTCTAGTCAATAATCTTCTGTCTGATAGCAGCTACTAAGAGACACCTTGGGAAGTGTGAAAAATACAGACCAAGGTCCATAGCTCTAGTTTAGCCTCCATAAGGGCAGGAATAAGCAGCCTGTCTGACTCAGAGGGAAAATAGGGCATTTTGGTCTGTACCTTGCTCCTTTCCTAACAAACTCAGAGTTCAATTTTCCCCCTGGAGAACTGCTGAGGATTGAGTTGACTGTGCCACAGAAGTATCTTCTATAACACTCAGAAACAGTTGCCATTCAGTTATTGTCAACTCAGAGCCCAGTATTGTATCTGTAAAGTTAGGACTGTTTTGTCCTCTGGGCATCCATTTATTCCCATCACGTTAACTTCCTTTGCTGCTTTGTTCTAAGTTCTTCAGTGCCCTGAGAACCTTTTGCAGCTCCTCACAGGCTCCTCTTGCTTTACTGTGCTACATAGATCAGGTCACCAGCAGCAAACTTCCTGTCCCTCTTCACCCCTTTTCTAGGTCACTTCTGGGCACTTTGGCAAATTGAGATCTTTGCGAGGATATGTTGGCAACATTTATTTACTATGAAAACAACCATACACTAATTACTTATTTGCTGATGAGAAAGAAGAGTATCTCTAAAAACTCAGGGCTGCTTAGTTTCTTCAGCAGTTTCCTTGTGAGGGATCTTGTTGGATGCCTATTAGTGGGATCTTTCTGTCCATTAATACATTCAAAGGACCCTAGCTAACTCATCCCTCTTCTATCTCAAATATCCATGTGCCTCCTGATTCTGTTTTTGTATAGTTTCTATTAATTATCCCATTAGAGATGTCAAGCATACCAATCTGCAGATGGCAGGCTCAAGCTTATCAATAATGTTCTGTAGGTACCCACCCTAATTCAGGAAAAACAGAAAATGTTAAAAGGAGTCTGAATTAAAATACTGTTTGAATTAAAATATTGTCTGTTCAGCTTTGAAACATTCGTTCTTTTCATTTCGCATGCATGCATGCACATTTGCATATATATGTATATAGAATTTTCAGACCACTGAGCAAATACACATCTCATTTTGAAACTGAAAAATCAAACTTCATCCTAATCCGGCCGACACTTAGCAACCTTTTCCTACAAAGCTGATACTAAACATGATTTGACAAAATAAATAAATTACATGTAATTTATGTAAAATCTGTAATTTCAAATTATTATTATTTCAGTAATGGTTTCATTTTTTTCCAGTTCATTTCCTTTTCTTTTAAGTGTCATGCTTCTAGACAAATCCTCAAATTGGGGCTTGCCAAACCTATTCCAAAGCTGCAGCACAGAAGCAAATCATAAGCACAGCATCTAACACACCTCTGCAACCTTCCAGGAAAATTACACATCCATTATGCCTCTTCCATCTGAATTTCAGTGTAATCTGTTTTCCTGAATTTGTATTTCCTCTGGGAAGGCAAGAAATGCTTTTATTTCCCAACAATTTATCCTACCCTATCTCCCTCTCAATCCCACACAATCACCAGTGGAGAATTAAAAATTACAGAGGAAAAATAAAATAAAGCTGTTTGAATTTGACATTCTCCACCTCGTTGATTATGGAAGCAGTCCCTCAGCAAAATTATTGGTTTAGAGCATATTACTTACTATATCAATATAAAAAAGAAAGACTACTTTTCAACTTCATCTACTTGCATATTTTTCATGTGGTTAAACATAGCAGACACATGCCATGCATGCTTACACTTTTTTTAATTATTATTTGATCATTATCTCATTTTAAACAGCTTGGAATATAAAATGTTGGTCAATAAATAAATGTATAATGTTCAGATTGTTGCTTATTTGGCTTTCATAAAAATGTCTACAATATTACTGTTTGAATTGGGAAACGTTTAATAAAATAAATAAAATTTGCTTGGTTTGTTTCCTTTCCAGGGGGGAAACAGGAATAGCCATAGATAATTACCCTGCTCTTTATTACTCAGAAGCAATATTCTTATTCGGTCCAACCACATAAAAAGTTAAAGAGATTCTTACTGACCAGTGACTACTAGCAGATTGATGTTGACCTAAAATATTTCTGACAAAATTAGAACTCTTGAAAAACTGACAACATAGCGATGAAGAATAAAGACGTATTTCTAAAGGATAGTTGCTGTGCAAGGACTAATAATTGCAGGACAAATATGTGAATTTATGTATTTCCCTCAGCTTTGTAAACATATGTATTTCAATTATGGTTACTGCCCTCTTCCAGCCTCTGGTGACAATCAAGTCCCAGCTGAGAAGCTGCGAATTTAGTCCTATCTTTGGCAACCTAAATGTGCACTGATAACTTTTTAAAAGGAGGGAAAATGACAGGAAGGGAATGGCACCTTTGCAACGCTCACAGCAAGCTCCTCTCTGCTTAATGACGAGAGCACAGTCCTTGGAGAGCACTGGACACTTCTCCCTTCTGCACGTCACTTCCTTATTCTGGAAAAAAAAAAAAAAGACAAACGCTATTGCAAGCAAACCAAACCCAAGGCTACCATTTCTTGCAATTCAGAAAATAAAATGTGGGGCCAGCAGTCTGCTCTTTTGCTTCAGGAGAGGTCCTTGTGATTCAAAACATCTTTCTTCTCTAGAAAGAACAGTCTTTCTTTCTTTCTTCTCTAGTAGAGAACAGTCTTTGAATAATCCAAGAGCCCAAGTAAATGGTGTTTAAAACCCACTTAGACAGTAATTCATGACTGCTACCCAGTCTCATACAGAAAATAGACTGCACTGAAGAAATCCATGTTACTTAAATGAACAACTACCTACATGACGTGCTTGTTAAAATATCCTCAGGGTCTTGAGGAGCTGCCCCATGAACTGCACAGCTTAGGAATCACTTCTCACTGTGACAGAAGGACAAACAGCAGAGAAAATGGCAGTAACCTCAGAGAAAACAAAATTCTGCCACCGCAGAAAATCAATTTTGCCTAGAGGTTCTTTAAAAGAGGCTACTATGTACTATACCAGGCAAGATGATTAATGTAATTCATCTTTCTCCCCAAAATGCTGAGAATCAATGAAACACCATGAGCAGACAGAATCACTGCACATTATAGTGTCATCTTGCTATGGCAAAAAGCCAGTGATTTCCCAAGGCCAAAGAGCACATTGACCACGTTAAGGAATGTCAACAGAGGATGTGCAACAGCAGGCAGCAGAAATATTCCATTTATTGCCTACCTTGCCCCAGTGGTGTCAATCCTTTTGGTTATCCCTGCCATTAAATAGGTGCAGAAAACAAATACTTGGGGCGTTTCTTTTAGTAAAATTTTGCTACTTCAAATTCCTTACTTGAAGTAGCCCTCTGAAGTGACCTCCACCTATAATTAGTAGCTCAGTTCATTACGTGACACAGGTGGCCATCTAGTACATGCAAGTACCCACCTCACCCAATCTTATGACTTAATTAGAGACCAAAAAATCAAAGGGCTAGAAAAATGTAAATCATAAAACGAAAGAAAAAGAAGCTGTGCTTTCCAGTCTCTTTATTTCACTCCCTGTGGCCGTATTCAAGGTGCCTGTGAAGAATAACACGCAGCTTTTATTACACTCCAGCCCTTTGTCTAAAATCAGAGGTTTATTTACTTCAAAGTCACTGCCTGATCTGATAGGAGCTATAAAAGCACTTCAGTCTTATCAGTGTAAATGAAGACTCACTCTCGCCAAGACAGTGTGAAATCAGCAAATGAGAATCAGGCCCTAAAGCACAGCTGCAGCAACACAAACGATTAATGTAAAGAGCCAGACCACTGCAGTGCTGGCTGTTCTGCATCACTCCAGCACTGCAGACCAACCATAAATGCAATTTAACCAGCAGGTTAAGCTGAATTTATGGCTGGTCTGTAGCTCTGGACTGGCACAAAGCAGCTACGACACAGAATTGCAAGTGGTTCAATGTCTCTTTTAAAGTGCTCAGTGGAATCTTGATTCCCTTTACAGGAACATGGTGCCCCCATAAAGTCTGTTGAAGGGCAGCAGATTTTAAAGGGTTCTGCTAAGATCTGATTCTCTCTAATAAGTTTGCTTAAGGAAAGGTTTAATAAGCCTATCAGCCCCACTACCTTTATCTGTGGGAAAATCTTCTGCCTGGTGAAAGTGGTTGTGAAGGAAGGGCAAAACCCAGTTCAGAGTTTGTTCCTGTGGAGAACATGCTTCTCCCAGCTGCAGATGCATCATGCACCTCTGAGAGAAGCAAGGTGCACAGTGGCCTTCAGAACCAACCTGGCTGGGTTGGGTGTGTGTAAGGGGGGCCAGTGGGCAGCTACCCATTAGATTCCCTCTTCCAATGACGACATTATCATTGCAGATGGCAGCAAGAGGGAGAAAAAAAATAACACAGCTCTGTATTTTTTTAATTCCCTGGTTCCCAGAGGACTCCTGGGGCAAATTCCTCATGCAGCCCAGCTTCCCAGGCAATTTCATCCCTGAGTACTGTCTGTCTCCTTCTGCCCTCAGGTACACCCTGACATGGTTTCTTCTTGCTGGCAATGCAAGGAGTTCCTAAGGATGACCCCAACACACGTATTTCAAACAGGAGATACTTGCTAGTTATTGTTCCCAGTAGAAGCCTCCTGTTTCCCCCATGTTGCTAAAATGAGAAAAATTCTCTCCGGTCATGAGCTTGGTATCACTGAGCCACCCCAGGGGGCCAGCCAATTCAGGTCTTGCTCTTCTTTCCTTATCACTAGCAAAGCTGCTGGTTTAGCAGGTTTTCTGGGAGGGAAGATTTTAGAATTCATGTGTTGATGCCAAGGGCTGTTTTGCATTAAGCAGCTGTTCCACATGAAGAATATTAGTGGCCCACAGTGTAGTGACAGGACCTGAAGGGTCCTTCCCCCTAGGAGGATGTCTTAAGCAGTAGGCTACAGATTCACATCTCCTTTCTCTATCTCAGTAGACTTTGAACGATTTGCTGTTCAGTGGCCTGGCTTCAGCAGAAAGGGGCTTGCTCTTCGTGCCCCCACAAGTCACTGGTTCTTACAGCAAGGGTTCTTGTGGGGAAAGCAGGAGATGAGTCATTGAATTGCCTCTGGATGTAGAGGGCAGCGAATCTGGATCACTGACTCAAAGCTCAGTTATTACAGCATGGTGCTGAAAGGTACGGAGGAAATGCCACACTCATCACCCACTGCACTTTTTTGTTGTTGATTTTTTTTGATTTGGTTTTTCTTTTGGTTGGTTTTTTGTTTGTTTTGTTTCTTTTGTTTGTTTGTTTTTTCCCAAATTAAAATGGAAGGTTAGCTCTGTCCCTTGGAGGAGAAGCTGCTAACTCCTCCTGCCTTAAAGGACAGTTCCATGTATCCCAGGTAAATAGAGCCAATCTTTGCCAGCATAAAAGGGAAGAGCAGCTAAGCACTAAAACAGGGTAGGATTTGCAAAGCTGATGTTCATCCTCTCTAGCTTGTTATAGGCAAGGCCCAGACGGCTCCAAAACAGGCTCTTTCAGATGTCATCCCAAGCTGCCTAACTCCCTGCCATCAAGGCCAGGCTGCTCTCCCAGGGTGTGAGAGCTCAGGGTTGCAGCCCCATCACTCCTTGTGGGGTCTTTTGGTGAAAAAAGCATACAGTAGAGCCACAATTGCAACATATTGCTGCCCTGGCGTAGTCCTCATGGCAAAATCCCTCTGAAGTAAGAAGAGATGAATGTAGCTCCAGGGAAGTGAATCCTCCTACTGCTTCTACTACTATTATTACTATTATTCCAAAATTCTTTCTAAAAAGTCCTGCTGTTTTATCTCAGTGTTGTATCTTGTGGAAAACAAGGTCAGCAGATGTGGAGGAAAGGGTTAATGTACCATGCTGATCCATCACAGGCCTGCAGCAGATAAAGCAGGGCTGGTAAATCATTGTTTAGTCTATTGCAGTCAGGCATTATCCAGCGCAGATCTCCTGAGTCCACTGGGTGTAAAAGTACAAAAATAAAACAAAAGAGTAATTGTCATCTGGAGGCTGGGTTTTTCCCTTCACCCAGTTGCCCAGAACACTGCTCGTAATGTCTAGTGTCCATCTGCTTGTTTCAGTTTTGCTGCCTCCTCCCCTCCCATTTCACAAGGGCAAAGTGGAGGCTGAGAGCAAATGAGACTTAAGCAACAAATCCTTTCCTTCCAGTTATGTCCCCTCCTACCCCCAGTAATCATAACATTTCATTACTTGTCCCAGCCATACATTTAGAAAGTCGCTAAGTAGCTGCATGCAGGAGAGCTGCATTACCAAGCCTCCATCTGTGCTGTCAACAGCGTCTCTGAATCTGTTGAAAGCCCTCAGATACTTTGAATTTTGCTGTTCTTAAGAGAAAACTTCTTAGACGGCAACAGTCAGAAGCCAACAGTTATGGGAGGGTAGGGGATTTTTTTTCCCTTTTGTTTAAAGGACATGCACTCTGGCACCAAGAAGTGCGGAAGAGACACATGGCCCTTAAATACATAAACCGTTTGCTAAGTCAGAAACCTGGGAGTCAGTCAAATCCATAATAGGATCCCAAGATTCATAATAAATAACTTTTAATTATAGTCCTGCACAATAGTTATTTTAAACAGATGGTTTATAGATTCACATCTGGGATTATTTTTTTTTTTTAATTTAGTGCTCAGGCACACACACAGAAAGGGAGAGAACCTCAGCTAAGGTTTCTATTAGTGTTGGAGAAATGCGTATTTTTTTAAAAGAGGTCAGGCTGATCCAGAACAATGCTGCCGCATCTGACGCAACTCCCCAGTCAGTGCTCAACTCAGCAAAGGGTTCACTCTGGAATCCCAGACTTCCTTGAAAAGGAAAATTTAGGGAAGTGCTGGAGGATCACCCTGGACTCCTCACTGCACTCACCAAGCCCAACTGTGGAGAACTCGTGTTTTAATGCATCTGGGGAAAAGATGAGAAATTTTGTTGGGTGTGCATGTTTCTCCCCTCTCCCACACTTTTCGAATGAGAACCAAGGATCTCCTTAACTAGGCATGCAGAGGTGATGTCAGATTCCCACACAAGAGAGACAAACTAACCAGACTCAATATCACTGCTACTGCTTCATGTTACCTTTACTACAACCTCCTCTCAACGCAATTTGTTCAGCTTTTACATACACCTCATATTTTTACCTTCCATCAAAGAACCCCATACAAAACAGCCCATTCTGGCAACAAATTATATCAAACTAACAGCCTTAAACTCATATGGTACAGCTAAATAAAATGCCAACATGAAAAGGAAAGAAAAAAAACAACCACACACTAAAAAGGAGTCTGAATATTTGGCAGAGATCTTGGAGAGGATATGTGCCAAACCACAGCTTGGAAGCCACAGCCAACTTTCTACAGGGTTCCCCACTGGACTCCTGCCGGCTCACAGCAGCCACCAGGAGGATGGCTCTTTTCAACCTGGATTTGGCTTCAAGAAGGAAACAAAAAAAAAAGAAAAATAGGAGTCTGCTTCATTTATTCAGGACTGTACCAAGGAGTGCTTCCATCAATGGTATCCTGAGCCCACTCTTGTGCTGCAACAGCTGGCTGCAGAAGACATTGAAGATGTGGTTTCTCAGGGGGCCAGATGTCCACAGTGATGGTCTGGGGTTGTTTTTCTTTCTTTCTTTTTATGTATTGAAAATGCTTTTAGGAAGCTTGCACTGCATTTCCAATACCCCGAGGTTATTAATTATTTACACTGAATGGGAAAAATGTTACTTAAACTTTCATTTAACCAAAAAAATGCTGTGGAGAGAAAAATAATAAAAGCAAGACAGAGAGATTAGGTAGGAACACCAACTACCATTAATGACTAATCCTGAAAACATTCATTTTTTACCACTAGTCATCATAGTCCTGCTTGTAATTCTGATAGGACTCCTCACCAAGTAGCTCAGGGTGTCCTTAAGTTTCTGCTAGGAGAAGCCTGTGGGATCACCCACGAAAACAATAACAATTTTCAAACAATGGCAAAAGTTTCCCCCGAGGAATTTGGGATGGAGCTTTCAAATACACACATGTGACCTTAGGAGAAGAAAGAGCCATTTAAAATTAATGAAACAAGTGTATTCAATTCACATAGGCAGCCTCTCCACCGCAAGGCAAAGGGCAGGCTCGAACGCTGGCTCCTGCCACGTGCTGCGATACCCATGTTCTTAGGCCACACTGCTGGGCTCTCTGCCAGGTGTTGCACACAGCCAGAGCATCCTCTCAAGCACACCAGAAGCCACACTCACACCACACAGGCCACAGGAGCAAAGGTTTGGGCCAGCACTGGTCACAGGCTCTGTCCCTCAGCAAAGCTTGGGAGCTCCCAAGCCTGTGCCTGCACCTCTGTTTACGTGCAAACAACCCCGATGTTGGGCCAGCTTGAACTCAAGAACAGGCTCAGACACATGCTTAACTCATGGTCTAGACAAAACCTGAGGCTCTTTCTGAAAATAGTACCCTTGCTTCTTTGGCACTCCTGCCTGGAACTCTCTGTCTCAGGTCCGATTTACAAACCTCCCTTTAACTGGCAGAGTTGATGCAAGCAAGAGATCTCTGCTAAAACTGTGGGACTGCTGTCTTCCCTGAGCACTTCTCTACCTGAGCAAAAGCCACACCATTAGGCTTCAGGGAGGAGACACCATTCCCCAAGGAGAGATGTCTGCAGACCCTTTGAATCACTGTCAAGGGAGATGAGGATAAGGTCTCATTTCCCTTATTCCCTTCCAATTATCAGCTGGGGTTTCTTTCCCTTGCAAAACAAATTTTGTGGGTACAGTAAAAAAATGGTTTAGCACACTGGATGTATTTCTAAATTCAAGGTGGAAAAAATATTTCTCTATGAAATGATGTTTGTTCTCAGGAAAATGATCGTGTTCTCTCCATGTGCCCACATAAACCTACAAACACCAAGGCATATGCTTCACCAAGAGAGAGAAAGGTCCTGTTGTTTTAAGCACATAAAATTGTAATGGGACAAGTCACAGGAGTGAAGTCAAACATACACTTCAGTACCTTCAGCATTAGGTCCTTGCCTGTGGCAGAACATGATCATGATTTCAGCATGAATTACATTAGATACAAATGACAGTATTTTAGTTCAGTTCACAGTCTCTCTTTCCTTTTTTGAGCAGAGCACTTGGTAGCCTTCAATCTGCCCCCTCATCCCTGTAATCTGTTTAGCTTATCTGGCTTCTCAGGGTGAGCAGGGAGGAGGCTTCAGCCTCCCTTCCCTGTGGCAGCCTTCCCTGTGGTGATACCATCCCCCTTCATAAGTCGAGCTCTCCCTGCTCCCTAGGAAAGATGATTAAAACAAAGGCCCTGCTGAAAGATGACACCAAATTTCACTTCAAATGGGTATTCCCCACTGCTGTGAGGAAGACATGAGTATGTGCAAGTGATTCAGGACAAATCACTCACAACCCCTTACAGACTGAACAGACTCTTTTATTTTTTCACTGTGCTTAATGATGTACACCAGCATGAGGAAACTGGCCTTGGTGGTCTGCTGCAATCCCAGCACTCCCTGACAGCAGCCCTACGTACCAGTATTTGGTGAAAAGAAAGCACCTTCTCTTCCTCCTACATTTGCTGGCATTAATACTAAGGCTGCAGCTGGGGTCAGGGTCCCAGAACATCAAATGTTTTGCAGCACATCCCTGCTCCAGTGAGCTTAGGGACAAGGTAGACGTGGCCAGACACAATTACTGTAACTGCAGATTGAGTCAGTGAGAAAGCCAGAGCAGGATCCAGACCATGTAGCTCTCAGTCTCCCTGTCTCCACCTCAACCTCCAAGTGCAGCTTCAGATTAAAGTTCTTCAGCCGCACAGTTATAGGCAATGCTCTTTACCTGTCAGCAGAATACCATGGCAGTCTTCTAGCAATAAGAGACAGGGTCTTCACAAGTTCCTAGCAGTTCATATTGTAGCAAAAAAAATACCATAGTAATCCAGGAGCCAGATTTCAAGGAAGGGTTACACACAGGGACTGTTGTGGGAGATCACACCTTCACACTTCATCAGATGCACACTTTTAAATTCACATCTTTTTCTGTGAATTTTAATTCACAGGATTATGTTTCTTCTTTGTCAATGAAGAGTTTGAATCATCAATTACTTAAATCTGATGACAATACCTAAGAAAAAGGTAGTCACAGGCAATATCTGCTGATTTGAAGCTCCAGCTGCAAACCTGTACCCATGCTGCTGTAAAAGCTCGCTGACCCAGCCCTGTGAGTTTATGATCTACCCCTTGCTGGATGTTCTCACTACTCAGATCAGTCAGCAAAACCTTTTGGATGATTACTGCCAAACTCATTTTCAGCTAGATGGGTGATGCTGAGGGCATGGTCCAGCCTAGTCCTAGTCTGGTTTACCCTGACAGAAGCTGGTGGAAAATTCATTCTCCCAGAGAAGTGACAGGTAGTTGAGGGCCATAAAAGCTTCCACTACCTGAGCTGGATCAACCAAACACAGCTGAAGTCAGCAGATGTGGAACAGCATTGCTGTCCTGAGTGTATCCTGGAGCATACTGGTCCCCCTTAAGTGCCATAGGATGGCTTGGAGAAGGAGAAGTCTGCCAAGAAAACTGTTCTGAAAACACCCTAAATAAATTCTACTCCTAAAAATCATTGAAGATGACACTCATGAATCATAGAGGGCAAAGCAGATTGCACCAAAGGTTTAAAATAAATTATTAAACCATTTGAATTCAAAATTTTAGATCAAGCCATGGTGTCATGTTCTGGCTCATCTCAAAAATTAGCCCTGCCCATCAAAAGAGTGCCCTAAAAATATTCTGCTTTTCTTTCTTTACTAGTGTTATCCCAGTACTATACACTATTTTCTGTTAGATATTGTCAATGAGAGAAAAACAAAGCCATCAAAATAATAAAAAGGACATCAAAATCAAAGGACATCAAAATCAAAGGACATCAAAATCAAAGTCTATCAGTTCAGAATTCCTATTTTTGATAACTGTATTTTCTATTAGAGACTGAATATTGACCAATAGTATTTTTTCTTCTAATGTTGTGAATTAAAATTTCATTTGACATATATTAAAAAGAGATGCATTGACTGCTTTTTAAATAAGTATAATTTCATCATAATTTTGATGGGCTAAATCTACGAATGTATTATCCAAACAATAGTTACCTGTCGTTGCACCTTTATTACCTTTTCTGTCTGAAGCCTGCTTACTCAGTCTTTACACTGGAGATTTCAGCAGTGGCAAATGCTCTAGTTTTGGGCTTCAGTCTGTTCTAAAAACTTTGAACAAAGCAGCCCTTGAGGCCATGTACTTCTTAAAGAGTTTAAAAAGCCCAATGGGCCTCCTAACTTACTCTGCAACAAGTCATATCCCATGAAGAAACTCACTTCTGTACAACACAAAAACAGGGCTAGATTAAAGAAAAGGAAAGAAAAAGAGCAGGGTCCCCTGCTGCTCTGTCTGGCCAGAATCATGTCTTTTACTGCCCATATCCTCTAAAGAAACGATGCTCTCATGATATATTACCCTAATACATCACCAAGTGACAGTTTTCTCATGATACTGTATCCTCAAAGATGTGATGCATGCCAGAAGCAGCGACAGGAGATCTCAGCTGGGGGAAAGAAAGGGGAGGGGTTTCTTATTTTCTTTCAGATGTTTAAGCTACACTTTGGGGTTTTCTAATGTTATTTTGAGAAGAAAATCCCTGTCAATCGTAGCTTCATAGTCCAGAGGACTCCTAGAAGTTTTGCAGTACAGCTTTTAAACGAGAAAGCACCAGAAAAAAACAGTCTCTTCATTTAATTGAAGCAAGTTTTGAAATAGGACCAAAACGCTTGAGGAACAACAACCAAATAAAAATAGTAGCCCAAAAGAAAGAAGCAACGAGAGTCTGGTTTCTATTATGAAATTATTTAGGCAAAAGGCCTCCAGACACTGCTGTTTTAATGAACTTGCAAGGAAACTGAGAACTGACCCTGAATTTGTTTTCTTACGTGATCTTGCCTGTGCTACACAGTGGTTTTAGAAAATAAAAAAAGGTTCTTCACAGCAGTCTGCAGAGAGAAGGCACAGCCTTCACCTTGTCAGTCAGTATAGAGAAGAGCCGGAAGAGACAAGGAAAAGGAACATTTCAGGCAGAACCCCTCAGAGGAGGCAAAAGCTTTCAGGGTCTTTTAATGCTGCCCTCAACTTGCAAAGGCTCACTCATTTTTGCTGCAACTGCTGCTTGGCTGCCAGTAAAACCTTGTAGGGGCCATGGTAATCCTGAGTCATGGGCAACTCACGGCAGGCATCACCCCCAAGATGTCTTCATCCAGCTGCTGCCAGCAAAGGAAGGCTTAAGGTCACAGGAGAATCAGTCAGAAAACCTTATGACAATATGATGTTTAATTTGACACATCTCACTTCTGTGTATTTCTGTGTCATATCTACTGAAACTTCCTTGCTTCCATCAGATGCAAAGAAGAAAGGTAGAATAAGCTTTCCTTTGTTGTGATTAATCACACTGCCAAATTAAGTAATTGTGACTTTCAAAACTTCAGCCAACACTGTAGCGAATAGGAGAAAAAGCATATTTTGACTTGTGGACTAAGCAAAAGCGATATGGAAGTCATTGAGAAGAAACTAAAAGCCAAAGCTGTCAATGTCACTTTCACAGTCCTTGAGCTGACTTTGACCATATTTTGTGGCCTGGCCATGGCTGCTTTTGGGTGAGATGTAACAGCCCTCAATCACAGCAGTGATCACTTAGCCACATAACAATACCACTGCAGTCAATGAAACCACCCATGAGAGCTCAGAGCTTTGAGTAGAGCTCTTCAGCGCAGACACATGCACAATGCCCTATGCTCTGGGTAGACCCTGTTAATTAAACACTTATTTTTAAATGCTGCTCTGGAAAAAATTTGCTGTCCAAAATAAGAAACTCATCTTGCACAACCACTTTCTTCTTGAAAAATCCAGTGGTTAAAACATGTTTTTGCATAATCGTAGCCCTGCAGGGACAGTTCTCACTTCTGAAAAGCAAATTCCCTTCTTTCTGTTTTGCACATGTACAAACAAACAGATTCTGGTATGTCCAAAGCTTGCAAATCTCAACTATAATAATGCATTGAATAGAAGCCATACAGGCAGGTTTTTTTTCCTCAGCCTGTGTTCCGTTCACTCCTTCCTTTCCCCTGCCCCACTTGCACTGCGGGAAGTAAAAAAAATACCTGTTTCTGACAAGTAAATGGAGCTGACATTAGAACGAAGCTCGAAGGTGAACAGGGTATGCACAAGTAATTTGTCATCTTGACAAAGTGAGATTTGGTCACCAGTGGGACACTTGAAAGACATCTGAACAGTTGGCCTTGACCACCAGCATTTCTTACAGCTTATAAAGGGACCCATGGGACCAAGAACACAACCTGCTTTTGGAAGTGACTCCTGCAGTGGTACCTCTTGATAGATGTAAAGGCAGTGTGATATATCAGGTGCCATTAAGATCTTTGCTAGCAGGTTCTATTTACATAAGTATGGAGTGTAGATAGCATCTTGTTAACCCAATTAATGAGACTCAAATGTCATGAAACAGATTATGCCTGGCTCAAAGTCCACAGTGCTCTGAAGGCAGACAGACATGATTTCATTGTGTGGGACAGCACTGTTCTCTTTGAGCAAGAACTCGGGCAGCAATCCTTTGACCTGGACAGCTAGGGGAGACAGAAAGATGATCTGAAATCCAAAAGTTTCACGCCTTTAGCACAAGAAGGGCTCTTTATGATGAGAGACTCAAGTGTTGTGTAAAACAGAGAACCTGCAGTTGAACCGAGGAAAACTAAAAAAGTATCCACTTGAGGCCTTGGAAACTTAATTTTTTATTAACTGTACCTTCTTCTGCAATTAGAGAAAGTCCTTGTTGCCAAGTCACAGCCAGGTCTGGATTAGAAGAGAAACACTGCTTCATCCAGCCTGTCCACACCGCTGCGTTTTACATGGGCAATTGAAACGTACTTCTCTACCCTAGAGAAGAGGGGAAATTTCCTGACCAAGATGAGATCACTAATCTCTTCATCAGTGACTCTCGACATACTGTTTTACACAATAAACTGCTGTTCTCCCCCAGCCTCCAACTATTAAGCTCTCTGATAGAGAAGCAGATGCTCCTGTCACCCAGGTCAGAGCAGTGAACCCTGAATGGCACAGCATGAGGTGCTTGGCCCCAAAACAGAATCGGGGTTTAGGGAAAAGCCTTGTACTCAGCAACTGCTGCCAGCTCTCTGCTCGGTGTGATGGCTCTAAGGAATTCCTGGTCAGAGCTGTCTTCTCAATGGAGGCAGACAGAAAGCATGGGCTGCCTGGGCCAGCAGCCCAAGCTCAGCACCACTCAGTGGGTTAACCTAAATCCTTCGGTGGGAACAGTACCTTGTGGGCACAGTCACAGGTTGTCTACAAACACACAGGAGTCTTATTAATTCCCCAGAAGACACTTCAAATCCCTCTAAACCTCTGGTTCCAGAGCCACGCATAACTTTCCTGAAGTTACATCACATCCACATCCTCTCCTGCCCGCAGTCCTTGTGCCCACTGAACAGGCTTGGAGCTGCCTACTTGTCTCTCCAAAAGGCCGCCTTCCAGTGAAACTCCCTTTTCTGGTACATGATTTGCTTCCTTTTCCCCCTTTTTGGCTTCTACCTTTTTTATGTTTCTGTATATGGACTGGTTTAATTATTTCAAAAAAACCCAATGATATCAAAGATACTCCTTTTATATTAAAATGATTATACAAAGTTTTAGGCAGCAAATATGTATGCTTCATGTAACAAGAGCATTAAACCATTCAAATTTCTTACCATCATAGCCTCAAGTTCTAGATATTTTATAAATTTCAGCTTCAGATTGATTTTTGGGTCAAATGATTTTTTCTTGATGATTGAAAACCTTGTCAAGTCAAACTGAACATACACAGGCATTTTCTCAGAAGCCATACAAATTGCAGACTTCTTCAGTTTCCTCTGCATTTTCATGCTAAACAAGGTCTGGTTCAGTATCAGTGCATTCTGCTGCATCTTAAATGTCTACATCAACAATTTCCTCCAGAAATGCTTCATGTCTATAGATCATGGACAGATTATGCCTCAAATCTGTTAAAAAGGTTTATTATGCTACCAGACCTCCAACATTTTAAGGTGTAGCAATTTTAATTTTCCAGCATTTTCTATCCACTGCATTTACAAACATCCACCAAGCCTCGGTCTATAGGCTAAAGAACTTGCACGTTTTGCATTTCGTCTGCCAAAATAATTTCATTCATTTATTTGAATCAAAAGGATTTTCCAGATTGAATCACCAGGCTAGCTATCCCCAAGACTGTTTGGGTAGAAAGGTAAAGTGCTACATATGAAAATTATCATCTGTGCACTGTCATATACAGAAAAAAAATATTCTTTGTAACAAGCAGATGATCAACAGCCTCCCTGTAGCAGGAGAGCCTTCTGGTTTATCAGTGTTTTAGGTCTTACAGGCAATCCCTCAGCTAACAGTCTTATCTCAAAGCCAGCCACCCTGCCTGGCTCCTTCCTGCCTCAGTGGTTTCTAGGTGACACAACCTCGGGATGTTTCACTAACTGGCACAATCAGATCATAATCACTATGTAGCCCTAGAGCAATCATTTATCAGCTCTTCTCCATCTCTCTCAAACCATACCTCAGCTGTACATCCAGACATAAAAAAGAACAAGGAGACAATCTCAGGACAAACAAGGTCTGTTATTCTTCACCCACTAATAAATCCTAAGACAAAACAGAAAAACAAATGGAAATGTATGAGTCTAGCGGGCCATCAGAACACATTTTGATGATTCCAAGTCTTGGGAAACTCCCATTTCCTACTGAAGCCACATAATATAACTGAACATAAACATGTCAGAAGCAGGTTAAAAAAAACCAAATACCAAACAAGGAAACATAATCCAAAACACATAGACTTCTAGCCTATGAGCTGTCAGAAATCTGATTTTCCTGGCCAGGGCTATGCAACGTATTTGTTTGCATCCCCCTGGTTATGGAGGAGTGCAAGATGCTGCTGCCATGCCTCAAGCAAGATGTTTAGCCCTGAAAGAGGATTTGAGCCATACCATGGCCTTTTGGGGAAAGGGGCAGCTGATCCTGCAGCCAACAGAGGAGCCTGGGGCTACACTGAGCATGCCTGAGCTGCCCAGGGCTGAGCTATACCTGGTTTTCAGTGTGAAGCAGAAATGGCAATCTTCAACTTCTCAAGTCTTACAGGAAGTTTCAGTACCACGTGCTGAGGTTTGCACATACTTTAGGCTGCGTGGCTACCAGGTGACCGACTGCCAATGCCCCGTATGAACTAGAGCGTCTCTGAAGCAAAATGCACTGCAACCAGGTCAGCAGAGCTCTGAGGCAGAGTTAAAGGCAGCTTCACTCAACCTCTAATACTGAAGCTTTGTGCAAAGGCTTACTTAAAACAGGGACTCAAAAAAACTGGGACTGCATTTTGTCTGGGAAAACATCAGGTGTTTGGTGTCATTTTTTCTACATGGCATTTCATCACATCCCCATCCTTAGTACTCACAAGAATAAATATATCTCAACTCTAATGTTGTTTCACAGTACTGCCTTTTGCCATAGCACTTCCCAGCACACACGTACAATGCTTTCCTCTCTGAAAAATCTGGGATACAATACAGAAAATGAAAACTATAGACAGGAGGTTGATGTGTAGAATGGTTGACAAGTAAAAAGCATGAAAATCATAGACAATGCATGAAGACAAGTTATTTTCTCAGCAAGGTGGTGGTACACAATCCTACTTTAACACCAGATTATGGATGACTATCTAGAGCAAGTGGAGTCTAGACATGAGGAAAATGGAAAAAAAAAAACAGGAAAAAAGTCTAATAAATAAATGGAGAGACAGATAAAAAGTATGTGAAATTTAGGCATCAGCACACAAGGTCATCTTCTGGGGATGATAAGGGATGAGATCCATGCTGTACTTGGATCCAGAGCTCAGCACTTGATTCAGTTGGATACAAAACGCTGCACAGAGCTCGATCGGCCGAACTGTCAGACTAGGAATTTTTTAGCTGCAGCTTAATGCATAAGATGAAGAGGCCAAGAGGCCTCAGAGGAAGTAATCACACCAGTTATTAGGTACATTATAAGCAAGTACCAGTATGATAGTCATGTTAATAGTAGTAATACAGGTAAAAGCTTTTATGTAATATTGGGTTTTTTTCTTCACAATGGCCTTTTATTTGACCATAAGCCCAATATAAAGAGGTTGCATTTTCATTTGATTTTTTTTTTGTTGTTTTTTAATATTTTTCTTCCCTCAAAGTTTTCTATTAAATCATGATGGGGAAATAAAACCAGATATTTGGTGGGGAAAAATATCTTTTTTATACAGCAGTACAAAGCAGAGCAGCAGAAGTACTGACACTGTGAGCCATTCACTTACAGAACCATAATTCTTAAAAGGACCATTAACAACTCAATGGAAGAAACTTGAAAGCTAATAAAAACTATATACAGGTAACCGTATGCTTTTAAAATGCCATTTTGATATTGGACCAGCTCTTTAATAATGTTTTTCTTATTGGCAATAAAAAAGTGTCTTAACTTAGACTGATCCATTTTGCGCTTATTGTAGACGCATTCCAAAGACATTTGCAAGTTATATTACATTTTTCCATTTAGTTTACGGCATTTTTGTGCCCTCCATACTTTTCCATGTATTATTTATACATATTCTTTTGTATTTGAGATATCTGATCCTTTAATTGCACCAAAGAGAATCTCATTTTCATACATGATGGATTGGATCTTCATCATCGTTACAGTGACATATCACCAGCTCTCTTCCAGGAGGGTTTTGCCAAGACCTATAATCAGTTCAGCACTGCGTGCATATGTGTATTTGCTCAGTGCAGCTGACTATGTTAGAAATGTGCAAGTAGTGAACTCTTCACTAGCCCATGTGGTCTGAGAACAACATGAAATAGCTTCTTCCAGCCTGCAGATTTCCAGAAAGGCTTCATCATAAGCTGTTACACATGACTGTGTACCACATCCCCAGAATAATTGTCACGACAAAGCAGAGTGATCTAAAGGCCAACATACCTGCGGCAGGGATGTGCCACAGTCTGAGGCAGCTCTTGGATATGGAGTGCAGAAACTGGACATCAAAAGGTCCACAGATGACAGAGACACAACAAACAATACTATACAATCCATGCTCATTCCCCAGAGGAGGAAACCAGATGAGACATTGCATGTGGTACCACTTGACCAGGGTGGGCATACCTGTATATGGAACTAAACTGACTTCAACATTCCTCAAAACTGCTGATAGAAACTTTAAGGATCAAGCCAGGGTAACCATCCTCTCTACCACAGACAGTTTGTCAGGCAGGTCAAACTCTTGTTTCACAGGTGTTTTGCATGAATTAAGAACAAGTACAGGTGAACCTACCAGAATCATCCTCCAGAAGAGCCTACCAAAGCAATCACAATCCACCTCTGGGTCTTGATCCAAGTCACCTCTCTCTTGCAAGATCTCCTTCATATATACATATATATACATAATCATACATACATTTCTTTAGTTTCTATGACAAAGCACATATGGGACACCCTGCTGCATCAGACAGAGCGTTATGTCTGGTTTTTGTTTTCAGGGTTTGTTTTTTGGGGTGGGGGGTGTTGGGTTTTTTCATTTAAGAGATTGCATATACATCTGTATTTGGGAAAAAAAAAACTAATAAAACTTTCATCATGTTGGAGCATGTTTGGGTTTCAGGAACCCTTCATGCACCGATCAAAAAAGCATTCTCTTTTGGAGTAATATGGGGGTCAAAACTGTCAGTACACTACTGTACCATAGGCTTTTTTGTCTCTCTGTTTATTATTTTTGTGGGTGAAGAGAAAGCTGATTGTATTATACAGTAATAAAGACGAAGAATATTTAAATTGAAAGAAGATGCAGTCTTGGTAGACTCTGTAGCTGATGTATGTAAACTATTGAAATTAAATTAAATAAAATAGGTATGAAAGAATTGTTTGATGATTTTTTTGTTTGGTTTTTAATATGCACTACTCCACTAAAAGTCATCTGGGCCGCATTATACCTTGAAGCAACAACAATTGAATCCTCATGTACTAGAACACTGCCATCTTCACTGAACATGTGTCAAACACTTGCTCTCAGGCTAGCTACGTGCTTTTAACTTGTGCACTGTGCCACAGAAATCAGCTCTTCTATCGGTAAAGAACCGCAGCACATCTAGTAGCTGTTTTGCTTTAGTCTGCAATGAGGACATGGTTTTTAGGATTGGGCTTCTTTTTGGCTGGGGGTGTGTGCATGCAGGGAGGAACAAATGCCGAAGTTATTTCTTCAGTTTTTTTGTTTGCTTGCACTTGGTTTCATCAATTTAGTAGTTCAAGCTAGGCAGAACACTAGCTCTTATAATGACAAATTTAACATAATTTTTTATGAGCAAAAAACTGCTCATTTGGATTTAAAAGAGGAAATTTAAACTACAGAATGATGTTTCATGTTGAGTAAAACTTATGGCAATCAAAGCTCCAATTTCTAGTTTCCTGAGCTCCTGTCTCCAAACTTTTCTCAGCTTTCCAACACTTGGTTATCCTTTCTGGTTCATATTTATTTCCTTCTGGTCTGGATTTAGGTGATAAAAGGTTGAGACATATGATTACCACTCCTCAGGTGCAAATGGTAAGTTTGAGACATAAGCATGAGGGAAGGGGGGAGGAGAAAAGGTGGGGAAAACGGCTCTGGTTTAGATGTGGTTTGTCAAGATTACTACTGGCTTTTATCAGCTATTTCTTGACACAACTCACTTTGTTCTTAACTGTGTTGGGGGAAAAAAAGATAATAAAATACCTTTTCTCCCCACAAAAACCATACAAAAACTCAACTCATTCATTCTCTTCAAAAAAATTCTAAAAGCCCTTGCAATGGCAAGGCCAGCATTAGCTGAGGTACGCTTATCTATTTCCTTGCAGTTCCTCACTTCTACCCTATCCCTTTCAGCTGGCATTTTTGGTATGTTCATTTTGAAACTACATACACCACTGGCCAATGGACACATTATTCTTGGATCCCTGCTTGCTTCTGGCGAGGTGTTCAGGGTCCATGGAGATGATGACAAACGAGCATGAAATGACATGGCTCTCCACACCACTGCTGGCACCACCACCTGTCATCGTCGTCACTGCTGAGCTCATCTCACCTTCAAAAAACTCAGCACTCAGAACTTTAACTCGGGCTAAGTTAATTCTGTGGTCTTTTTACATTCTCACCCTATAATTATGCACAGGTTCTCATTTCATCTATTTCCGACAGACTGCAGCGTTTTTATGTCTTTTCCACGTGTATGTTGAAGCACGTATTTCTTGAAAGCAAATACCATAATATCAGTTGTGAGTCTACTTCTATTTTGAGTGTTAGATACCTTCCAGCCAAAAAGCTGTACCAACAAAAACTCTGCTGAATTTGATCATTTACCGTACTTGTACCAGAGCTGAACTTAAATATTCCATGCCTGTTTTAAATGCTGACAGTCAAATAAAAGAAATCTAATCAAAAATTCCCTTAATAGTCTGTTAATAGCATTTTCCCCCTAACATTTCAAAATCCTCAATATAGAAGAAGTCCCAAACTTACCAAAATGTGCTAGGCTTTCATATTTATGAAGCTTTGTTTGGTTCTACTAACAGAAATTTACTTATGCCTCCACTACCTTCAGCCCAAAACTTACACATATAACAGAAAAAGATCTGATATTGTCATACACAAGATATTTGGGCTTCGCAAATTGCACAAAATGTGCAAAGTGCTCCTATGGATTTAAAAAAAAAATCATTTTTCCACAGATGTGGGAGGATAATTTTAGAGGGTAATTCTTGCATTAGGTAGTGTAGCTATAACCATTTGCAGTTTTAAAGCATTTAATAACTGGAATCAATTTCTCAAAGTGAATCAATATAATTCCATTATGAATATCATCAAGATTATGTCTTTTTACCTGTAATCATCGTTACCAATTCAGACTAGTTCCCTAAAACACAATTTTTTTTCACTCATCTTCATAACCCACAGTTTCACTACTTTGATTTTCAGAAGCCAACAAGACTTAGGACATTTTTACTGCTGACCATTAAGCATGACATAACGTCACAATCATAGGTACTCTAACGTTTTTTGTACTGTCAGGGGCCACACCATTATCTGAAATAATAGTTTCCCTTTTTTGGACAATTTTTCTTCATAGGGTTGGTTAACTTACTGCCCATCATATCCAGCATTTCCTTTCAGTGTTTACCTTCATCTGATACCCAACTTGCTGCAGCTGAGAGCATTTCCCATCCTTTCATCAGGAAAGTCTTTAGCTATAAACACAGTTGCAATGGGATGCTCAGCCATGGCACGATCAGAAAAACAATTTTCCAGTGCAACTTCTGTGTATCTGTGTTACCCATCAGCTCTAAGTACTTTCTCCAGCGTCTGTGTTTAACAGCATATAAAGTGAAAGCATTTGAAAGCAGGTACTTTCAGTTGCCTTCAGCCTTCTTTGCCCTTTTCCAGTATCTCAAATCCTACGGAAAACAAGGTAGGATGTTATATTTCCAGACACAGTGCATCTCTGAGGAGATGCAGAGCCACAAGGCATCCAGAGTGGAAGTGGGCAGAACACCAGAGCACTCTGGCTCTAACAGCATTTTGCAGACAGCAATAGCAAGCTGTAAAGCATACTTCCCCAAACCTCTGGATCATGAAGACAGCTTTAATTTGTCTTTTGCCCATCCACGCCTCCGAAGAAGCTCAGGAGAGCAGACACACCAAAAACCTGGCATCTGTGCAGCCTGCCTGTTGCCAGAGAGACACAAAAGAAAATGAGTATGTTGAGATTGTGACTGTGTCACCCACATCCACTTGCAAAGTGGAAGTGCATGAAGTAAAAAGCAATGTCTTTGTAGTCAAACCATTAGACCAGGAGTTAGGAGACCTGAGCTTTCATCAATCCTACAAGAAATTCCTTGTGGATAAACCACATTCTGTTCTTTGACTTTGATGTTTTTCTCTAAAAGGACAAAAACAAAATAGCCGTTTGCTGCAGTCAGCTGTAATAACGATGAGTTCTTTGGAGATCAAATTCACTCATGTTTATGCCATTGCTAAAGTGTGGTAATTGTAAAAGTTCACATTGAAACTATTGTCTTAGAGATGTTAAAAATTACCATTTTTATGGCATTATTAAGACCATTAAGTAGAGATATATAAATTAAGAATTTGGGAACTCGAGACTTTTCCCATAGAGGCTTATTCAGCTGGTAGGTTTTGCATGCAGAGCATTACAGCGTTTATGCACAAACACACACACCTACACACCCTTAGTCTTACCTGTTTCCTTATATTAAAGGCCAGCATCAGAGCTGTTCCATGCACTCTAACACATTTCATTTGATAAGCAGGGACATCCAAAGCAGAGCTATCTCACTGTGGGTGCAGTGCCTTTTTATTAGAAAGCACTAGCTATAGTTCAGAAGTGAATGGCTTACCACACACCATATATGAAACCTCCAGCACATGACCCTCTATGTGAACTTCTGTATCACCTCAGCTTCTCTTTCCACATGTTAGAGCAAGTGCTCAAGAATGAGCAAATCTGGTTTGGTAGCTACACTTGGCTATCTCTAGGAGATCCCCACCAATGTCCCTCTTGCATTCAAGATTATGGGGTTTGTGTTAACAGTAAAATTCTAAAACAAGAGATAGAAGCTTCCACCAAAGCGGTGTCCACAGACAGCAGTCTGTGCTCTATCTGCTTTGTTTCTGCTCACGTTCCTACCATGAAGATCAGTCCACCCTGTCTCTGCTAATCAATGAGAAAAGACACCTTTTGGTTTTGGTCTTCCTGCCAAGACTTTCCAGTGGTGTAAAAGGAATTGATTTTGTAATTGCTCTTTGCAGTCTTCATTTCATTATTGCAACTTACTCATAATCCATGAGCTTCCAATGTTTACCACACTTGCTCCTAGAGTACTACCTGTTGCTTTACCCTCCAAAATTATTTAGCCTGTTAAGAGAAAGCCAGAGATCATTTTGCTTATGCTGCCTCTCGTTCCCTCTTACTAGGATGCATCTGCGTGCTCCACACGACAGTCTGCAAAGTTCTGTCCAACACTTGATGATACAGCCCCTGTACTTCAGTTCTGTGTCCTCTAATTTGTGAGATGGGCAAAGTCCTGCAAGGGGGTTGATAGAATGATAGAATGGTTTGGATTAGGGGGACCCCAAAGATCACCTAGTTCCAAACCCCTGACCACGGACAAGGATGCCACCCATTAGATCAGGTTGTTCAGGATCCCCCACCCCTGGCCTTGAACATTGCCAGGGATGGGGCATCCAGAGTTATTTAGATATTCCTCTTCATCCCAGAGCTGTTCAGATTTCCATAACTTGTGCTGTTATTTATGGCAGCCTGTGGTCATGGAAATGCATCACCACTAAGGAAGACATGCTATAATCCAATCTGCAATTTTAATGACTCTCTTTACTGGTGTTTTTAATATAGGTGCCCTCTGCTGAATTTTCTGTCATCTCCTAAACAGCAATTGCTTCCTTTCTGTAACAGCTGATCAAGCTCTCTTTTTAATTGCTCACTTCTTACAGTATGAACATCCATCAGGTTTGCCCTTGAAGAGTATGATCACTCTTCCAGAAAAAGTTCCTCACTGAATTGTTATTAAACAATCAATATTTCTAGTTGAATGTAAGGCAATCTGGTTTTCTATTCCCTCCTGATCACAAATCACCCCATTTTTTCTTTTGTTTCCTCTTTCCCTAGACCTCTTAAAATTGATCTTTTCCCTTGTGGCAGGCCTAAACAAAGATTTCAGCAACGGGCAGTCCAATAAGTCAATGCTTTGGATGTTGCACAGCACTAAAGCCAGTATCTCCAGACTGGTTTCCACCTCCTCTACCAAGTCTCCCAGCTTCCAACTCAAGAAACAGAGATTGCATTTATCCTTTGGCAGAAATAAAACCGAGTGTAGCCAGGGCAGGTAACTGCAGTAACTCACTAGGCATCTGTGCGCTTAATAAAACATAGTGTTCTCCTGGCACAGAAGGGAGCCAAATGCCCTCAGCTGCCATTTCACTAAAGTAAGCCCTGCAAACCACAGGGATTTAGAGTTCTTACATCCAATGCTTTTTGCAGTTCTTCATGCTCGCACACTAAAAGGGTGCTCATTGATTTAATAAAGCCAAGGTCTAGAGAGATCTATAAATACAAGTGTTTTACCCTCATGCATTATTGCCCTGATGCCCAAGACTGAACTTCTGCTCTTTCACAGATAAATTGCTTCCTCACTGGTTAACACCAGCTTCCATTAGCAAAAGTGGTGGCAGACATATTTGGGAAGGTGATCCATGATAAAACACAGCTTCGTCTCTCTTTTTGTTTTCCCTTTGATTTCTTTACTCGCCACATCCCATGCTCCTCTTTTTCCCATCCGACTCTGCTCAGAAGAAATCACTAAGGTATTCTTTATCAATATTACCTAAAAAGTTATCAATGATCTCACCTAAAATCTACTGAACTCAGTGCAGTGATAGATATCAACCTCGAGGGGTTCAAGATGATCTTGATCCTACAGTTGCCAAAATTGCCTTCTAAAAGGCAGTCTGAAACAATTCTTTACATCTTTTATAGACTTACAATAATAATAACAGCAATAATATTAGGGGGAGAGGGTGTGTTGATATTTCAGTCCTAAAGTAGAACATGTTCTGTACATTCAGCTACTCTGTAAATTCCAAAATGCAAAACATAGGGCTTTCTAGCCTATACTTTTCTTTGCATTCAACAGCAAATTAAGGTTTATGGCTTTTATTTAAAAATATCATAGGAAGTTTTATTTGGAATGACTGTTTTACAATAACTCCTAGGCCTTGGCTTGTCCAGCTGAACTGCTACCAAAAATGCTTAACTCTGAAAAAGAACGACAAGGAAGCAGAATGTTTCTCCCCGAAATGTATATCAGCTAACAACACCATTAACTGCTGAACTCCCAGCACAACAGGCAAAGCACTCTGACAAAAGCATCACTTGTCCTTTCACTGTCATGTTATTGCAGCACATACAGTCACGTTGCTGCCTTCACCTTGCACCCTTGTGGAGTTCCTCACCCACTGGGATTGTGACAGGGACCAGGCGGGAGCTCAAAGCAGCAGCGTTTCCAAACCTTACCTTTCCTTCTTTTTGCTGAGCTACAAGCAAAGACGTCTGGGTACACCCCCAACTCTGTGAAAGCTCTCCCCACAAATTCACAACTGAAATAAAGTCATGTACAACTTTGTGCCCGGGTTTTAAAGTCAAAGAAATGATTGCCAGATCATGTATTGGGTTACTTTCAATTAGCTCGGCTCTGAGATAACCTTGTGTTACATAAAGGCAACAGAGTCACCCAAGATTTGATTATCTGAAACATTCCCCTCTCTGTGCAGTTACATTTAGTACATGTCTGGATGTTCTTACTAGCTGAAATACACACTTACCAGGCAAACACACATTATACAAGGGTTGTCTGTGATAAAAGGTATCTGCAAAATTTCCCCTTCATTTTCACATTTTGCAACCGATCCTGAAATAGAAATAAAAATTTTAAAATACTAGCATATTTCATTTCACCCTGACAGTTTTGGAAACTATCCTCATCACACTCACATTTAACCCTTGCTCCATTCCTAGCCCTCGATTTTAAACCCTGCCATAATTTGCCCAATTTAATCAGGCAAGGACATTCAGCATTTCTGCAAGATTCTAAAGAGAACGGGGAAATGAGTGGCCTTTTATTGCCGCACAAACCTAGACTTTCTTTGTGCCCCAGTTATAGCAAAGGACGCTTTTTCTTCTCTCAGATGACGTGTGGAGAATAACGAGTACTCCACGCAAAGCAGGATACATCTATAATTATAGATCCAGAGCTCACTGAAATCAGCAGAAAGCTGTCCACTGCACTCTGAGGACTTGGACCAGCACAGGACCTAAACCAAGCATCCTTTTAATGCACAGCAACCACTTGGCAAATGAGTCAAAATTAGCAGACTGACTGTCAAACAGAATCAAATTAGGAAACTCTTTACGCCCCTAATGCTGATTAGTCGGTATTCTGTCACGCTGGAATCACTCCTCAAAGTCTAATGGCTCCTCGCTTGCGCTAGAATTTGATTCTGCGTTTCCCTCCATGCCCCAGATCTCAGGAAGATAAAACCCTCGAGGGGAAACAGGGAGAGTGGGGAGGAGGAAGAAAAGGAACAAGAAAACCTTTTTGGGGGAGCAGAGAGGCACGGTTACTGTGCTCACCTGCCCCAAACCACGCGGGTACACCTCGGGCCGCCCTTCCCGCGCAATGCCACCCGGCGCAGGTGGGCCCCGCGCAGCCCGCGCCCCGCCGTAC
>VXBC01005905.1:615436-654469 GCA_013399945.1 Ploceus nigricollis | reverse complement strand
AGCCGCCGGCAGGCGGCGCAGTTGGGAGCGCCGAGCCCCGGGCGGGATGGGCCGGAGCCGCTGCCACGATTATCCCAAGCCACGGGTTCGCCTGGAGCGAGCCAGCGAATCCGTGTGCCACCATGTCTTGATCCCACACGAGCGAAGTGCTCTCTTGTTCTCGGAATGTGGCTTTTCTTTTAAATCTTCTGGCTTTGTCTGCCCAGGACATTCGCTTCTGCTGTCCCTGCAACACACCTTATTAGGAAACAAAAGAGTTTTACAAAGAACCCCTATTTATTGTTATTTTCTAAATACAAAACCTAATCAATTTACAGATTACCTTTTATCTTCAGTATATTGGCTATATAGCGTTACAGCTGGTACAGGTAAGAAATCCTCCTTACCCTTTCTTCTTGGCTTCTGATTTAAGTGAAGCACACTCAATTAAACATTAATACCCAAGCTGACTGACTGTACCACACACACAGAAAGCAATGATCCGACAGTCATAAGCAGCCTTGTAAAGCCCCATCAGTTAGGGTATGTTCAAATAACGCACCTGAGCAAACTGCAATAATCCTGCACTGATCTGCTGAAATTTCTGTTTAACTTATGCAGTTTCATAACGAGTAACATAACCATTATTAAAGCAATACTGCAAGATTTTAATAATTATACTGAGCTGCCCACCACTCTAACTGGCTTAATTAAACTCTGGATATTCTGCATACACTTAAACCAAGTAGATGCACATACACACACACACAAAAAAAAGGCAGAAATAAGAAAGTATACTAGCAACAAAGCAGAAATTCATTAAAAATACATTTCATTTTGCTACTGATTTACCCAGGTTAGATTAATCTCAGACCTTCACCAAAAAGAAAACACAGAGCTACTCGGGCAAGAGAAAAAAATGTACTTCCAGAAGGCAGTGTAATTCATCTACCTGTCTCTCAACTATCTAAGGCTCTTTCAAGAGATGAGAGCAACATTAAATGTGCCAGAGGTGGGCTTTTGGTGTCATTACACAAATCTGCAGGGAGTTTTTGCCAAATCCCCGAGTTTTCTGACGGTAGCATACCTCCAAATACATCATTTAGAAGCATGAGGTGAACAGAGACAGGGAATAGTATTTACTTTGGGAGAGTATCAGTCACATGTCTTGTATATATTAGCAGGTTAAACCCAGGAGAGGCAGCTGAATTACCTGTGACCAAAGAAAACAATTAATCAACAGTTTTAAGGCTTCACAGAATTTTAAATATGTATTTACATGTGGTGTACACTATTTATTTTAGGTATCTTTAAACCTAGACTCTGAAGTCTCAAGTTGGCAGCTGGCAGGTCTTCCAAGATAAAAAACATCTTCTGAGAGGTTGTTTGGTGATAAACTATTTTCAGACAGAGCAGAATTTGTGGCTTAGGGGTTCTGGGGTTTTAATTCAGCTAACTTGAAAAACAACACTGAGCTGCCTCTTTATCAAGTTACTTAAAATTCTAATCAGTTTTAATATTGTTAAATATTATTTTAATATTGATCTAATTATCTTCATTATTCTTATGTTTGGACTAAATTGAAGTCAGTCTATATGGCTGTAGGGTAGCTTGTATCAGTATAGAAGTCAGATAATAAATAAGACAGCTATTATTAAACAGAGAAAATTATGCTGCTGAAAGTATTTTGGAAACTGCTCACCATGCTAATAGACCACATAATTTAGACCTTTTCCCTGGAAACATTCACACATTAAGTAGTCTGTGGGGAGATAGGGACCAGCGACTGGAAGAATCACGCGCTGTACGGGAAGTTAGGGTCCCCGCTGTCTCCCCGCTGTTTGTCAATACCGTTGGTTGTGGCGCGAAGCTAGCGGAAGTGACGTAGCCCAGGCTATATAACACCGCGTCACCCCGAAATAAACGCCATTTACCGTCCACCACATTGGTGTCTGCGAGTGATTTGGACCGAGCAGTCTGGGGTGACTGCCGTGCCGTTCCTGAACCAGGTCGTCACGCCTCGACAGAGGCAACAGTAGTCCCAATGAGGTCAGTGTGAATAATCCCATCATGGGCAGAGGATCCCCTCCTGCAGGCACTTGTTGCAACAGGTGCCCATAGGAAGCCAAGATAACTCCATTCAGAAGTGGGGTGACTGCAGCATCAGGGTTGCCCCTGTGTTCAAGGTTCACTTTGTGTTGGATTACCCAAGAAATGGGTCTCTTCTTCCATGGGAACTGTGCTTCCTGAAGCCACCAAGAGTAGAAATTTGGGTCCATAACCTTCTAAACGTGGCAGCAGTGAGTGCTGTGCAGCCAGCCAGCCACACCTCTGGCCTGAGGATACATGATCATGGTCCAGAAGCTACTGAGGACACTCCACCCCATTTAGTTATCCCTCACATTCCAACTGGCAAGAGACCTAAAATAATCCACAAACTCAGCTCAGTGGCTGTTTGCACCTAGGGTCACCCAGTCTTCCCTGGGACAAAGTGGTTTTATGGAAACTAGACAGAAAGAAACCCAAAAGTCCAACTGGAAACCTCTGGGGGAAAGATGTGCGAGTGCTCCATTTTTACAGACTACACCATGCAAGTGGCATAACTTGGCTGGCTTGAGTGGGACATCTGCAAGATGGAGAATCCCAGCCTTTCCCTAGAGATCACCCGGAATGGCATTTCTAAACTTTCACAAATACTTTCTTAAATGGATTTGTTTTGCAGAAGGTGTTTACTTTCATAAACGTTCCTATGAAGAAAGAAAATATCAAGTAACAAATTACAGAATTGAGGGTTGCTCTGTCCCACAGTAGAGCTGCTTTAAATTGCTGTTGTGCCAGCAGTAATGAAAACAACTGGACTTCTTAAAAGACCATTTCTGTGTGTCTGTATTTTTTTAAAAATCATCCTCATGATCCAAATGATGATGACTTCTCATCTGAGCATTTAACAAAATGACAATGCAAGCCATCTACTAGAGAAAGTAATTCTGTGAGCACTAGCCAGCGCTCACAACAGTTCCACAATTTGCCTTTGGATCTACTCCAGATGAATGAATAGACAGCACATTTCCCAAAATGCAAGAATTTTGCTGCCATGAAGCACACTGAGGACAACAATCAAGCCTCAGCTTTGTAATGATAGGATTTCAAAAAATGGCCATTTAATTTAAAATAGTCTGTGGTTTGTAAAGCTGTTTCTGCAGAGCACACAGAGGATAAAATGCACATGCTTTCACAGGCCTTCAGCTGCTGGCCCAAGTGCAAAGAAAGATTAAGGCAAGACAGCTTGAATTTACATGATGCAAACTAGAAGAATCAGGAAGAAAAGATGAAAACTATACTTTGTTTTGTCCTAGAAGAGGGATAATACAAACTAAGTAGTTTTTTTACAGCTAGCAGAATCCAGCCAGATTGCAAAGGTATGAGCATGGGAGCAGCCAAACAATAGCTCTATTCTCCCACAACCAATTTCTCCAAATCTGGAGTCTCACTTTCTGGGTTCCCACACTGAGCCACAGGCCTCAAGTTTAATTAAAAAATGAGGGCAATCCAAAAAATTATTGGTTAGTTTTGATAATGCAGGCCTTAGCAAGGGAAAGGACAGGGACTGAACCACACCTAGCAGTGTGGTACAGTAACCCTACAATATCCCCATGGGCACACAGTGAAGATGAAGAGAGGTGTAGAAAACTGTAAGGAGAGACAAAAAAACTCTAATACCAGCTTATGAGTATTTTGTATGCACCCCTCTGTGGTATAGTTTTTAATGGGTGGAAAATACATAAAGGGGAGCCAGAATACACCTCTGACATAAACCAGGTGAAGGCACAGAGCTGCAGGAATCCGTGGTGAGTTTTAAGGGGTGCTGGCACAACCTCTACTGGAGTTGTGTGCTGGAGCAGGAGACTTACCCTTCAGAAGTAAAACTGAGCATTCCCATTTCTGCAGTGTTCAGGAGCAGAGAGGAGCCTGTGCAGCTGTGGGGAAGGAGGAAAAGGGCTACTGCACAGCTCTGGGGCTGCACAGGGACACTGTCTGAGCCTTGACTGAACCAAGATTCGGTCTGTCCTAGCTCAGAATAAAACCCACACTCTCTTCACTACAGAAGCCACATGACTAACAGTCTAGCCTCGAGCAACGATGAAGTAGGCACAAAAAATTAAGAAGGAGAAGGGTGCTCCTTTTGCTTGTACCCTATGGCTGGGGTTTTTTTCTAAACAGAAATGTCCCCTGGCCACATTGGTGAGTAAGTTTACAATTTTGGGAGCTGCTCTGCCACACCCGTGGGATGGTGAATCAGGGAGAGTTATACAACTTTGCTATTTATGGGAGGTTTCACCCACTTACCTCTGTTGTGCTGCTCTCTCTGCTTGCAGTTGTGCACAACCAGTTTTGAAGCATGGGTAACCAGAAGTAAAAATTATATGGAAAAGGAATAACTTGTCTTTGAACTTGGTGAATAAAAATTCACAGTAGTGAGGGCAATAACCAGAAAGAGACAAACGAATTTCAAATCAGAAGTCAACCTGGCAATGATTTGGTAAGGAACCCCTATACAAAAAGTCACAGTGCATGTAGATTTCCGTAAGTGTTATGACAAAGCCTCCCCCAACTCTACTGCAGCAATCCAAGTAAACAAATATACAGGTAAATTCCTGAACTCACTTCCTAGCTCAGCCCCCAAGGTATTGACACGTCCACTGGTTTGAGATCTAAGAAACCTAATTTGGCTAAACACTTCAGGGTTCAGATTTGTGTTTTGGTATCCCTAATTTTCTTCTCAGTGCCATGTTTTTCTTTTCAGTGCAATGATCCTGAACAAGTAGGACCAGACTGTGTTTTTGTGCGATCAAACTGTCAAGCTGACGGTAGGAGCTCACCAACCTTAGCGTCTCTCAGCATTCTGTGAACTGGAAGCCAAAAACCAGAGGCTAGGCTTGAAAAAGTTGATCTTGGTGAGAAGCAAGAAAGGTTAAATGCACGAAGCTCTGTTAGTCATTGGGTTTATTTGCTCAGTTCTAATTTTAACTTTGGTTAGCCCAATAAAAGGTATCACATCACCGTCTGGGTAGCTGTCGTACAAAAAACAATGCAGCTACCAACTTTCCTCCATTGGATGACATACTTGGGCAGTAGCCCTTTAAAAAAAAAGCATCAGCTTCTTTAGTGCACATTTGGTTTTCCATTCATTTTTTTCCTGATGGTGAAAGCAAAGTTATTCATCCCAGAGAAGAATAGATACATTGTATTTCAAAAGTTTAACCAAAACATGCAGTTTGCTGCAAATTTTCCTTCTTTCAGGATTTTTAAAACACACCTACAAAGTGGCTGCTGGGCAAAATCATCAATTTACAGTCAGTGGAATTTGGTAGGAAAAAAAGGTAAAAGGAAAAAGAAATGAATGACAGGATTGCAAGACCTGACAGCTACTTACAAAAATGCAGATGATGAGAAGAAGGACTAAAATCAAAGACTCCTGTCCCCATTAAATGACCTACTAAATGTTAAACATGGAATGACTTTTTTATAAAAGAAGAGACAAAAACAGGGAAAAAAACCCCCAACATTTCTCTGTGGTAGCTGGCATGGGAGCATTTGGACATGATTCTGCTGGGAATCCAGCACTTTGGGTCTCCTCTTCTTCCTTCCATGCCTTCTAAGTGCAGCCAGAAGGGACAAACCTCTACATTTGAAATACTGTTACCCAGAACAATGAGGGAAATGCTCCCCTCACAAGTCACACTCCTCCTGACTGCTTTTGAGACCTGAGCCCTGAAATAGGTGTCAGTGTCATGACGAAAGAATAACGTCGTACTACCATTAAATGTCCAGTTAATGCTGGAACAGGGCATTCAAATACACTGCCAAGAGAAATTCTCTTTGTTTCTACTGGACCAGAAGCAATCACCCCATATTAACCAACCAAGATGTATTCTTACAAGTTCATAAGCCCAGCCATTGCTCAAATGGAAGGAAGACACTACACCTCCAGGCAGCTGGAAAAAAGCAGTTCCTGTTATATATGCAGTAACTTGACTGTTCTCCAATATTTATGGATCTTGACTTCATTATGCCATCAGGGGAAAAAAAAGTACAATAATCCCCTTTATGTCTCTTGTAATTGAATCCAACCATGAGTATAAAATATTGTGAGCATTTGAAGTAACTATTAATTACTGACTGCTTGCTTCATAATGAATTGGAATATCATCTGTTATAGACCAACTTTTTCATATATTCTCTAACGCTTCCAAGATGCTGTGGGACTAAGCTATCCTTTAAAATGAATGCAGTATTAAAATCAATAGAATAAAAACTTTTTTCTTTCCCAAAGAAACTGTAAACTTTGCAAATAGTCTCATCAGATTTTGCAAAGTAAGGAGGACTGGTCTAAGTCATCCTTGGATCATACTCTTGCTGGTTCCTTGCTTGTGTAAGAATAGCATCTGTGCTACCTTCATTAACAATGATATAATGTCTCAGTATAATCAGAGGACAGTGGAGCTTCCAAAGTTAAAACAGTATGTGAAATTCAGGAAATAGTAATTGTAACAACAAATCAATTTAGAGAAACCATCACAACTTTTTAAAAGACAGAGGGCCAAGCTTTGTGCTGATCAAATGTCAAATTAAATAAGTTCATTCTTCTTAATAGAATGTGTTTTGGAAATACTTTCTTTCCACATTCTCTTGGTTGAGGAGCAGAGGGAGAGCATGCTGCTCATTGCTTGATTTCCTAAACTATTTAATAGTGTTGCTATGATTGTTGAAAAGCTGCTATCATCATCCTAAGAGTGACTTCATCTATAGTGACTGAAGTAACATGAATAAAATGCTCTGGTGTTTTATTTTGCAAGTGCCTATTTCACATGCAACATCACTCTCTGCAGAGAAGCAATCACTTCTAGGGTGCAGTGTGGCAGCTATTTAATGAATACCCACTAGCTGAGTCTCATGCACATTGCATTTCAGGAATAGTATCTTTTAGAAAGACCCTCATAATTTATTACATCATTTAGCTAGGAGTTCAGTGGTGCCAATGTGTCATCTTATTTTGACATGCAGCCCCCAGCAGGAGACTATGGATGCTCTCCTGTCAAAATCAATAGCAAAATACTCACTTAAATTTATCAAAAGCAGATTTGGGCCTCTAATCAGGTTACAATAATGATTCAGGATGACTGACCTCCCTTCAAGATTTCAGGCCAGGGAGCAGCTTACACAATTGGAACAGCTTTTATCTTGTTTCTGCCTCTGAATATACTGTCAGTCTGGTGGAGCTGTGGTGGAGGGCGAGCTATGATTGACACTGATCATTCCCACTTAGGAAGCACTCCAAGTCTCTACTCTGCTTATAAAGACAAATGAAAATATCTTATCAAACACTGTCATCACTTTGTTCTAGAGCATTAACTGGTTTTGCAGAAAATAATTTCCTAAAGGAACAGTTTTTATGATGACAGTGTGGTTTTACAGTGGTGCTAGCAAATGAATGAACAATACAATATGTTGATGCTATATCAAATGGAGAACACTCCCATCAGAGTTAACATCAACTTACATGGTGTAGCCTGAGGGTGGGGATCTCTTCCAGGGCTTCTGCTTACTTTCACGATTTTTTACCTGATATGTAAGAATCCTTTCATTTAAAGCACAAGAATAGATACTGAAATCTTCAACACAGCAAGTTCATCTGCAAGCATGAATGTCTCTTACAGACATAGTAAACACAATACATGGCAATACATGCAAAAGAAACATCAACTTACAATAACTGCACATGAAAATTAATTGGTATATTACTCCCTTTCCAGATTACAACAACAGGAAACTTTTGGAAAATACCACACTGTTAAAAATAATCTATGTTCATGTTGCATTTGTTTGTACTCTTTGATATGGCAGATGTAAAGATAGAACAGTCAGGACACATTGTCAGAGAAGACCAGGTCAATTCAATTATGCTTCCATCTCATCATTAACTACAGCACTTGCCATACACTTAATGCAAACAGAAGTGCAAAATATCTCTGTTGTGATCTGCTGGTCTCCTGGAAAAAGCACATTCCCCCAGATTAGCAGCTTCTATGCATCAAACAACCAGCTGTCTTGCAAAGGAGGACAGAAACAATCATCCCTGACACTATTGACCATTACAAGAATTTACAAGACAGAGGACAAAAAAATAGAGAGGAAGTTCAAGACTCTAAAGCAAACAACTTTTTTCATTGTTTACATAAAAAACAAACTCATGTTGAACTTGGTCTACTAGAGTATGAGGATGACTTCTCATTGAAACAACACATTCATAACCTCTTCTAACTTGGGTGAATTTTATTAATTATAAGCCTGGCCGTGTAAGCATGTGCCCTCGACAACATCAAGGCTCATGAAGCAGCATAATGCTGTGCAAACTTTACCTTTGAGCTTCAAAGGAGCTAAGTCACCAGCAAACAGCACATGAAGATACCACATACATACCAGAGCAACCTCATGCTATAAAGGAGTAAATGAAGAAAGCAACAAGACGTGAAGGGGTGACAGCAAACAAAGCTGTGGGAAACTCAAGGTTAATTTCAAATGAAGAAGTGATACAGAAGCTTGGTTTCAGAAGTATGTCATATATTTTACAGTACTTTTGTACCATTTTTTTTTTTTAGTAGATTATTTATAAACAGAAGATTCTGATAAGAAGGAAAGATACTTATTCAATATGATGCATACCCTGTAATTTTTTTTTATTTTTTTTTCCAATGCTGGAAGAACTTCACATAGAAATACAATCTCTGCTCATCAAATTTCAGTTTATGGCAGTAAATTACTCTTTATAAGCAATACAAGAATATTGAAATTTATCTCTATTTACTGTACAGTAAATGCTGAAGAAGAGAAAATAACAAGACATTATAAAGCAAAGCCCAACCCCTTGAAAGCAGAGAAATATTGTTTTTCTGTGTCACAGCTGAATAGTTGGACAGAAGAATGAATTTGGGGCTGGAAACCACACTCTTAGTTTGAACTCAGCATTGTGTACAAAGCCCAAAAGATGAGCAGCGTCCAGACCTCCAGATTTTGGTCATCAGAGTAGTAATTGTTTTAATCTGTTTTTGTAAAATGCAATGGCAGAAAAACAAAATAAAAGAAAAGCCATTGGACAATAACATTCTGAAAATAAACTTCTAACAAGAAAATAAACTTTAGAAGTATTTACCTGTTTAACAGAAAAATATATGCTTTATGTTAGGACTTACTTTAGAATATGTATTCCAAAGTTCTAGATAATAAAGATGCCATGAATCACAGAATTATTTTCAAAATGTCACAAAATTCCTTTTAGATTTGTTTCAATAAATTTGTAATTTAAAATTAATTTTAGTCTTTGAGCCACTTAACCATATAAAATCCTATTCAAATAGCTAAACGTGCAGATAGGCTGCATATTTAAGCTGATGAGAAGAGCTGACCAGGCATTACTATAAAATCCTGTTCAAAACAGTTTGACTGGCCACCAGTGCCTCTCTCAGCCTCAGAAACATTGCTGATGAAAACCAAACAGATGGTTCCCCCCAAACTAGCAATGTTTCCTTACATTTCTTACACCTCTCTAGCTTCCAAACTTCCTGTAATTGGTCTGATTTTTTCCCAGCCAAAAAGAACTTTCTTAAAAATTCAAACTACATTTGAGAACTGCTAAGAATTACTTTACAATATTTCCTCTTAGGCTGCTGCATAAATGACTACATTTCAATTACTTCCTTCCTCTGAATTAGATGGACTATTTGGCATTGGGGGAAAGTAAGTAATTTTTATTCAATGCAACTTTTAAATCTTGATGATACTATCAAATACTGCAATTTAGCACAATATACAAAGAGGTCATACTTTACTACTATAGACAGTTCTACCTTTTTCTTCCTTTCCCCCCTCCCGTTTATTACCAGCACATTTTCTCCTTTTTGTAAAACTATCCTCATGAGACCTTATTTTGCAAAGCATGGAGCAGAAAAGGCAAATAAGAGTGCTTCTGAGCATTACATCTTAAAATGACAGAAAATAACTTAAATAAGAGTGGATGATATAATTGACCTGAGTGCCTACTTGTCATTTACCCTAAAGTCCTAACAAAGCCAGGCAGCTCTGAGCACTGGGATCACATTCAATAATGGGAATCATGACAGAGTAATATATTTCACAGAAGTCTCACAGCAATGTACTTTCCAGCTATATATATATGCCTATAATTTAGGATTGTTTGGTCCAGGATTCTACACCATTATGGAATGGGCTTTCTGTAGTAATTGTGCTTGATTTTTCTAGATTCCCTAGTAGCCGCTGACAAGAGGACAAAAGAAGATTTGAGATCTATAGTTAACGTTTAAGCCTAATAGCTACAGTAATTGATTAGTTCTCCACGGACTTTTTTTCGTCACTGAGGTGTGTACAGAGCCTACAGGAGATTATTTTATTGTGTAATTTTCACAGAGCAGCAGGGTACCTTGACAATGGGTTGGATACCACCCTCCTGACAAAAAACCACGGGGGAGGGATCAGAGTGAAGAAAACCCAGAGAGCAGAATCACTCCGTAACAAGCAGGGGGTAGGATTTTTCCTTCCTGGGAAAGAAGCAAGATTTCTGGCCCCACAACTTGTAGATAAATCTGAGGTCTCCTGGGGGACAGAGTCATTTTTGTTGGGAGTTACAGCTCACTTCAGCCCTAGAGGTATCAGAGGCCTTACCTAGTTACTTGGCTACTGAGCTATTTAATAGCTAACATGTTGAAAAAGGCTTCTTGAAACAGTTATATCATGTACTGAGCCAGAATAGGGCCAGAGGGTTAAGCAGCAGATCCACAAGAGCTGTTTGTTTTAGGGGTGGGTGGATGTAAAGAAATTGAAAGTAGACCTGGAGATGATGAAGGTTGGTGGCTTAAGACATTCTGAAAAACAATGTCTCCTTATTATCCATAGATCAAGCCAGCACTGACCACAGCAACTGTTACAGCCTCTTTTGAAACAGCACAAAAGTGAGTTGGAGGGGCCTTTACTACAGCTAGAACAGGAGCTGGTGAACCCCTGTTGAGGAAACCAACAGGAGTGTGGGATGTGGAGATGGCTCATGCACTTGCATCTACCACAAACTAAACTGCAGCTATCAGAGCATTCTGTATCTGCCATCCAAGAGACTGCAACTTATATTTTGGTATGAGCTAGCAACAGTTGTTCAAATGCCTGTCTATACACTTGATCCAGGTCTCAGTTATTTTCAGTTCCAAGTGTATTTTAGTATTATCTCAACTCACTCTCAGAAATCCAGATACAAGCCTGACTCTTCCAAACTCTAGGCCAAGTTTGCCTCAGTTGTTTTGTGTTGCATTTCAGGCACCTTGCATGAGCCTGACCTCCGGAAGGTGAATATTCAGCACTTTCTAAATACACAACACTCAAAGCACCCTCCAACTGGATTAATAAAAATTAAGGCACTCAAAAATTGGTAGTTACTTTTGAAAATCTTACCCATAACTAGAGCAGACTGGTTGACAAGAAAAGCAGAAATCACAGGTAACCATAAAAAAATCCATGTGTTGCTGTGCTCAAGGTACTTACAGTGTAAACTTTACTCCCATTCATAGTGGCATAGTTAATGGCAAAAGGGTTTGCCCTTTATGTCCAGTAACCATATTTTACTCTATATCTCTAGAGAGCAGGAGTCTGTATAAGCAATGAGAGAGGGGGGAAAAAGTTGATGGATTACCAGTTTTTCTCCTGGTGGTGAATTCAGCTGTCTGGAATCATGAATGTTAGTACAGGAGGAAACGAGATAATTATCTTTTGTCAAAACTGTGATATAACAAATGTTAAAATAATCTCAAAGGGAGCTGCAGTTCAGAATATATTTTAAAAAGACAAAACACATCGTGAAACAAAGTTTGCTTTTAACTATGTATAAACAGTCTTTGATCAATCAGCTGAATCCGTAGAAAGGGATGATGTATCACAAAACACAACACCCCTACCACAGTTGGGTAAGTGCTTAAACTTTGCTCACAGAAAGGATGATAGCAGTTGGCAGGGAGACCCAACCAAATTATTAGAGTGGAACTTTTTTGGTTTTATATAAATTAGCACAGTCCTCTCCTTCTGGAAGCTGCAATCACAATGCAGTAAAATGGATTGGTACTGCTGCATTATAAATGCCTCTAGCATCAGATAGAAATTTCTCCTGAGGGTTGTCATCAGAGTTCATGGCTTTTTCTTTCCTCTGCTGCATCCTCAGACAGATCTGTAAAGCAAAAAGGAGATGCTTAAAAATTTAGTGCAGTTGGCAACTACATGTACTACACTGTCGATTCTATCAGTTTGTGAAAGCCTTGGTTATAGCTGGAGGAAATAATTTATAACATGTAAAACACTTAGGATACCTAAAATGCTTAACTTGCAAATTCAAGCTCTCACATGTTCAGAAAATAAAAAAAATAATGCAATAAAGGCAATTTCACATCAGCTTTTCTATACGTATCATGGATGATAACAGTTCAAACTACAAAATCATGGACTGCTTTTGCACCAGAAAAAAATGACAGAGAGCAACTGGGCATGTGATCTGAGACACAGTTACTCCAATCTACTTGCATTTATTCTGTCCCTTTTTCTGGGAAAAAAATGACAATACAAGTTGCAAAACAACAGAAAATTGAATGCATACACTCATTAACAAGGATATACATACATATATACATATATATATATACACATATATATATATATCTGACTGTCAGCTTGGGCAAGAGGAAAATAGCCATACTCTTATATTGAATGTAACTTCTGCTATAAGCCAAGAGAATGAGTTTCCCATTTTCAAATATTAGTTCAAGAGATTAATCAATCTTGGATAGGATAATAGCCTTAGCAATAATTAGCCTGATAAAATTGGAAAAGGGGGTAAAGACTCATAAAAAGTTGCTTCAAATATTTAGGGAGAAAGAAAACAGTGGATGATCACACAAATTTATACACATACATACTTGAATGACTAAAATTAAAGTAGTTATTTCACCCAGAAGTTTCTTACATGTGCACTCTTAATTTAGATTGAAAATTATTTAAATAATTAATTTAAGTAATCCAAAATAAATTGGCACCATCTCCAAATGATATATGGGTCATAATAAAATAACACACAGATTTTATGAGGTTTGTTTTGCTATGCTTTTTTTCCTACTTCTCTAAAGAAGGCTAAAATCCCCCAACAAACAATGAAATGATCCAGTAGGTCAGCGGGATAAAATTTGAGCATCCAGTGTTGTAAACCAAAGCCCCCAGTCTCCTGTCAGCCTAAAGCCTAACTGCTTTCACAATCATGTTCACACAGAATTTAACACCAACAAACTACATGAATTTAAATCCATATGCTTTTATTTAGATCTGTGCAATTTCGCATGATCAAAATTATCTAGATTTATTTTCCAGCTTTTATTTTACACTTACAATGTTTTTGGTGCTTGGGAATTTTAGAATTTACAGTGGTTTTCATGGGTGATGGTACTAAACTGAACAAATGTTATCTCAAGCCTTGAGATAAAAAGACTAAGGCAGTAAAATTTCGGCAACAGCTGGAAGCCCAAAGCCTTGAGGGTCTAAGAAGTTCCCCTTTACTGACATTGCTACTTTTCTTTTAAGTACAATTAAAAGTATCATGTTAAGAGCTGAGTTGGGGTTCCAAAGGTCAGCCCTCGAATGGCCGTTCCTTTGTTCAAAGCTCTCATCACGTAGCACACGCTAGGATGCCAAAGGGACCAGCAGCAGCTCCCATCTTGTTTCATCAATGATCATGGGGAAGGAGGGGGGTAGCATGATAAGGAAACTTGTGGATTATAGGAAACCAAGATGAGCTACAAACGCTGGGGAGGAGAAAGAAATATTTCTCTAGGACTAAGAGATTAACAAATATAAGAGAAGATAGAGGGGATACCGCTTGAAATGCACCATGGAAATAACAAATTTTAACTTTTTCCACTGTGCTACTTCTGCAGGGCTTTCCTCAGCAAGTATCTGTGTTTAAGTTATCCACTGGCAGTGAAACACCCACCATAGCTCAATGCAGTGTAGAAACCACTGCAAAGCTACAGTTAACACTGTTCCTGACTACATAGCTTTGCTGAGCTGTTTAGAGCTCTGCCTAAAAAAAGTACCTGAGAATCTTGATTTCCCACCATAGTCAAGGGAAATAGTGCCAGAATTATGAAACTGGCTGCTGCACACTCCTATAAAAGCTGGGTACACGCATAATCTGAATGAGAAACAGAATAAAGGAATTATGACTATGGTCAGCTCTATGTACCCGAGAAGAATAGTTGCAGATTTACCAGAGACGAAGAGTTTACCAACTGTGCATTGGTGTTGCACATTTAAGCCATGACACTGCCACTGCACAGTGCCCTCAGCCTCTTGACATTTGAGGACTGGACCTCTAAGAAGCACAACAAAACAGAAATTAAAGAAGGGAGGTTTACAAAAATATGTCGGGGGAAAAAAAAACTTCTCAATGAGAAGGCTATATCATAATGCATTTTTTTCCTGTGTTAGGCTGAAAACATGGCCTGTTAAAAATTAAAGTGTAATTATAAACTTACAAAAAAAATTTCTTTGAGCCAAAAAAACAGCGCCCAGTGCCCAAGACACTGCCTTCAAAATCTGTTATTTCCCTGACATTAACTTCTTACAAATAACCCTTGTGTCTATTTCTACAAATTGCCATGCCAAAGTGAACCATGAATGGTTACTTTCACGAAAAGCTGTGGATCCACTAAATCTAACACATTTACTGTAATTACTGGCTGGCAGAACTGAAGTCACAGACCAGGATTTACCCTGGTTTCACACAAGTTTGCACAACAGCTCTGTAGGTTCCAGCTATAGGGAACCTGGAATACTTCTGCATGGATCAAAGAACTACTACGTGAGTAAACTGTGGGAGAGGTGAGCTGACAGGTGAGGCACAGACTGCAGCTATTTTTATTGTGCAACTCCAAAATGGGAGGCAATGCAGAATCAGGAAAATACAGCTTGCAATAACCAGCCTTCCCACCTCTACCCTGTATTTTTTCTGACATGCAAATTTTATTAGTCATCTAAGCGAACAACATAAATGTCACATTGATCTAACTGGCACATTCTACATTACAGCAGATGAGATAATTGACATCAGAGAGGTTTCTCATTAGCATATTCCAACAAGCTTAGGCAGATCCTAAAAAATACAGGGTATAAATATAAATTCTGAAAATTAAGGCTTCTTTACCTCATTTCATCAGGAATAAAAAGCTTCCTTTCATCTTCATATCCCCCATTATGAAGTTCTCTCTGTTTTGTTTTATAGAGCATCCAAAAATCCTATCATAATAACTCTGGTCTGAGCACATACACTTAGAGAAATATATATTGAAAGGTTTATGTCTCTGTTTATTAACACAGCTACAAACTGGGAAGCCACTTTTGGAAATGATCATGATAAGTTTTAACTCAGCAGTAGGCAACTCCAAGCACCTCCAAGAGCTTTTGGAGTTCAGTTTTCAAAACACAGCTAGAATACACGATTATATTAATATCCTGATTAGTAACATGAGATTGAGGATATCTGACACCAAGAAAGTCACTTAAATCCCTCAAATGCCATGTATTTGTCAATTAGCACCCTCAAGAAAGCAGCTTCTATAAACAAAGACACAGAATACTTCAATCATGTTGTTAACCTCTTCAAAAGCATGACTTAATACACACATATCATTGAGTCACAGAAAGTTCATTTGTAGATCAAAATGTACTTCTGAGGCTTGAAAACCAAAAGTTCAAAGAAAATCAGTTACAGTGACAGAAGCACCAAAGACAGCAGAAAACCCCCAACCTTCCTGGGATTATTATTCATGCAGTTAGAAGAAAAAAACCCAAAACCCCAATGACACATTTAAAGGAGAGATGATATTTGAGCATGATGGCAGAAGGGAGGAGAAAGAATCATTTTCTGTAGTCATAAATTGTTCACACTCAGCATGATGCTGTAAAGTTTAAAGATGTTCAGGTTAAATAATTAGGCAATGGAAGAAACTACCCAGGGAGGTGGCTGAGTCAGGGATATGGGAAGTTTGCAGAGATAGGGCAGATGAAATCCTAGTGGGGATAGTGAAAAGGAAGATACACAGGTTTTGAATTGGATGACCTAAAGGATCTTCTCCAATCCTATCATTTATGCAGCTATGATTCATGCGGTGGAGAACATTTTGGACCCTTATGAATTACTGGCTGAGTTTCCTGGATACTATTGTACATTAGTCCACTCTAAAGCATGCATAAAACTAAGTCAAAGTTGGCTTTGAAGTGTTTGATCTACAATATCCAATACTTCCAGTCTCTTTTTCATACACTGACTCAGAAAAGAGCTGTTATAACAAGACAAAAGTTATTTTGAGTTCAGATTAAGTTAGAAAAGGGAGGCACCCTGTCCTTCAGCTATTCCCACCTAAAAGAGGAAAAAACCCACCCCGTCTCATGGCCTAATGGTCAGTATTGCTATTTCTAGACCTGACATAAGACAGCTGTAGAACAAACTACAGCTTTAAAGTAACTGTTTTTCATAAAATTTTGGATCCAAAACTAAATGTTCCAAATGACCAAAGTTAATAGCTTTTTGCTTTTTTGTTAACAAAAGATGACAGATTTTTCCCAGCACCTTTAAGTCATATTTCTGAAAATCATAATTCTTCTTTCAAGAAGGCCCATCTATTCATTACTAATAATTTTCTTTTCATTAAAAACTACTTGAGGAAATGTATACCACTTCCTTTTTCTTAGTATTTACCCTTCATTCTGTAAACACAATCCAAAGGGCTTTTCAAAAAGCTGAGGAAAGCACCAGTCTTGCTTATCAAACAGACACAGTTTAGTAGGAGCACAAAATAGATTACTGTAAAAGCAACAAGCTACAAACTTTCCTGTACTGTTTAATGGGAGAAACTGGACTTCATTGGTATGCTGTATCACTTTTAATGGGCTAATAAGCTGAGAGGGGCCCCAGCATTGCCTTCCCTAGTCACCAGTGAGTCACTGACCACTGCACACATAATTTAAAATGCTCAGATTTTTGTATCAGAAAGTGGAGTGATGGTAGCTGAATAAGTGGGAAGCATGGCTGACTCATTTATTAAAGAATTGTGTAAAACAAATAAATTTGTTTTTCATTTAGTGCGACTGAGAGAAAGGGCTCCACTCAGTGAACTTTGCTTTGTCCTAAGGGACCATATACATCACAGGGTGGATAATGTGAAACAACCTTTTCCATCCCTGTAAATGTGCCCCCCACTAACTGCGACTAACACGACAAATCCAGCCTACATGAAGGTATCCACTACTAAGTTTCCAAATGCCACAAAATAGCAGGGGTAGAAGGGGCAGCTCTGACCTTGGGGAAAGAGGAGGGTCTATTCCCACAAAACTCACAAAACCTTGCTAAAGTCTTCCTTTTGTCATTCTGACTTAATAGTGGCATGTAGTAGCCCTGTAACACAATGGAGTTAATAAGGAGGTGACAATGACAAAGGCAACATTTACCAAATGTCCACGTAGGGTTTTTTTAATTAAGTTTTAAACAACTTACAAAGTTTTTGTGCACTCATGCCTCTAGGCATTAGCCCTCAGTAGCCCTCAGTATAGTTTCTTTAGTATTTTCTTCTGATTTGTATTTGGAAAATGCCCAAGACGTATGAAATGTTTGTCATATAAAGTTTGAAAACCAGGAAAAACATCCAGTGGCATCACTGAAATTTCCCAAGGTGCACAGCTGCTTCTTCTAATGACTCCAGTTACATACACATGTAAATATAAATATAAATACACACATACACACGCTCCACATACACACAGTTGGAATAAACACATTCTCTAAGAACTAAGGAGTTGTCAAACCACCAAANCAAAAAAAAAAAATCCAAAAATTATTACAGAGCAAACTGAGTATTCTTGTAGTACGACAACCTGTTTAAAAAACAGTCACCTACCTAAAATCATGTCAATGATCATTATTATAGGAAGCATAATTTTGATGAAGCCAAAATTTTGGATGAAAAATACTCATTTTCCCCAAATAGCTGACATCTCACAATCACCTACCAAATCCTGGGCATTTTTCCCGGAAAGCTTGCAAAGGTATTGAAAATTGATTGTTTTCATTTAGAGATGATCTCAAGAAGTCACAAATGACACATTTCAGCTGGAACTGATATTTCTTGCCAGGAAGTAAATCCTGTAAATGACTTTGCTTTTCAGTAGCCAAACCTCCCTTCTTTCTCATTAGCTATCTGCCCTCGTCAGGGTGGTAAATTAATTCAGTGGCTTCTAAGCCAAATACGCACAATACAAATAATTAAGTAATTATGGCCACAGAAACACTGTTGCTTCAATTTATTCTTCATCATGCCTATATCTTCCCATTCACTGCAACCCACAATCCTATTAAGCTTTTCAGAAATGTTGGTTCTTTAAGAATTTGCTTTCAGAAAAAAAAAACCACTTGGACCATGTACCTTGAGATTAAACAGACTATAATATATTAAAACCAGGGTCTTTTGTGTGGACATAGCTCTTGGCTTTTTCCTGGGGAGAAGCAATGCCATAGCAATCAGTCTTTTGCCTGCCTGATTAGTTGTGCTGTTGTGTTGACTTCCCAGACAGACGACCAGTCAGCTGACCATTAACAAATCCTTTATCTTCGATCACCACGTCAGATAGGCAAAACTCCAGGGGTAGGTTAGCTTTAGGGCATGATTTTCCACCATTTTCATATGAATAGCAGTGAATCCTACTCCTGGAGACAACCAGCCAGTGTCTGCCTGCAGGAAGATCTAAGAGCCTTCACGGATACCATATACATATATATACACACACACACACATATATATATATACACAGACACACAGACACACACATATATGTGCATATATATATATATATGTATATATTACAGTCAATTTCAACTTCTACAGGTTGGCTGGAGCTCATAATTGATGTCTTGAAGACCTACAACCTCCTTGTCCAAGAATTCCTCCTCCACATAATGTCACTTGAGCTAATACTTAGCAAACTTTTCAGCTGAGATTATTTTCATTTGAAATCTGTAAATACAGGTCAAATAAAGCATAGGTCAATTTTCTGCTGAATTTATCAGAACTATTTGGCTAAAAATTAAGTAACTACAACATTTTTTAAATTTTAAAAATCCTTTGAATCTTCATTTCACACTGAAGCATTACAAATAAACTTCCTTGAATATATATATATATTTAAAATAAGTTAGTTGATATGAAGTCTAAGTGAAATACTTAATTTGAGGAGAAAAAAAAGAAACCTGAATAACCTTAATTTGAGGAGAAAAAAAAAGAAACCTGAATAAATCATTGGAGCTTGTCCCAAAAAAACGAATTGTCCAATCTTTTTTCCTTCAAGTCAGAAACTTATAAAAACCCCAAACCAACCAGTTATTCACAGACTTCTACTCTTGTTAGTGTGTACCTGTAACTTAAGTCAAAATAGTGCAGTTATTCTCTTAATATGCATGATATCATTGTTAAAATGAAGCTTTCAACAAACTTATCTATGATACATCCATACAAAGTACAGGCAGCTTTAGCCAACACCATCTTCAGTAAAACATAGAATAAAAAGTCTACTAAGTTTATAGGGGGAAAAAAACTCACTTTTTCATGAATAAAGAGTCTGATACAAACTTATATTTAGGGCCTGTGCTGTGCTTCTTGAATGAGTTTAACTTGTAGGGCCACAAAACAACTCAGTACCTTTGTACATAAGTTTCTCCAGTACAGATTCTCCAGTACAGATTTCCAGTGTGTCCATTATAGCCCATGGCTCTTCAGTACCAGAAAGAAATAACAAAATAGAAGAAATCCAAAAAGCACAGCATGAATAAATAATTGTGTGATTTTGTAGAAAATAGAAGAGAGGGAGAGAAACAAAATAGCTAAAGGCAAAGCAACATTAGGAATTGTTCAGTAAAACAGATATGAAAAAGGATCAAGAAGATGAAGTCAAGGAAAGGAATATTCAAGGCTGCTTTAATGCCATGTATTTTCCCTGGGGAAGTAGTAGAAGCCACATGGCTTATGACATTTGCAAATTAGTACCACAATGAAGACAAAAATCTGGTGGTCAGGGAGATGGTCAAGCTGATATAACAAGAGTTTTCCATTTCTAACTTCTATTATGGTACAACAGATCTGAGGTGCTACAAATTCCTAAGCGCTGTGTAATATTCACAGAAACATCAGCTTTTGCTTACCATCAAGTGTTCAGCAACTGAATACTCTTCAGTATGTTGCTCCTTGTTAAAATGGAACATTACAGTGCAAATGATAAAATCATATTCAAGATTTCCATGGATTCTTCTGGAAATAACATACAACGGGATTTTACCATTTGATGTCATTTTTCCTTTGGAGTCTTGCGGGAAAAAGACTTTGGTAGAGAAGTAGGTTTGAAGAAAAATGTGTTAAAAAAAAAAAAAAAGGAAAAACTACTTTTGTATAATACTTTCCAATCTTGAATTTCACACATTCTTTTAAAGCTACAGTATATGAGAAAAATGCTTGCAGGAGGTTTTTCCCCAATGCAATCTTTTGATAAGTCTCAGTGTTGGCTTAAAAGCAAAAAAACAAAATAAAAAGAGCCTGTACTAAAGTAACAGATGAAATGTCTCATAAATGGACACTTAACTCCTTTCTATTGCTCACCAGCATTCTTAATCTGCTTTTTCTTGTTGTTGTCTTAGGGTTTTTTGGTGCCATTGCCCCTTTTCATAAAATCTTATATTTGCAAATGCAAGAGATTATTTTTGTGGGATGGAGTGGCAGTGTATCATAGAATCATAGAATAGCTGAATTTGGAAGGGACCCACAAGGATCAAGTCCATCAAGTCCAGCTCCTGTATAAAAGCACTTTGTATTTTTTATCTGATATGTATTCTAAACTGTCTTAAGATCTCAACATACTAAAGACCTCCTTATATCCACTACTTTCCCACTGCCAACAGTCTTGTCTCATACAAATGGAAGTGAGTTACCTCCTGCTACACCCCTGAATATTTCCAAGCATATCTTGGCCATAGTAACTATAATGGGAATTTCAGTACTCACAACAAAAACTGTAAAGCTACTCAGATTTGATGATCCAATTAAGGATCCTTATAACCCAAAGCTGAACAACAACTAGAAATGTCTGTGCCCTCCAATCTCACACCAAACAGCAGAACCAGAAGAAGGGCAGCACTTCATGGGACTGAGCCTTTTATCACCTCCAGAAAGAGAGTAGAAGCCAACACACCAGCATCTAAGGCTTGGAATGCTGAAAGTAACAGTTTTAAATGTATTATGGATTTTCTCATGGGCTCAGGAAGCAATAAAAACTAAGTACAGTCAGACTGCAGGAAACCAATATAGCTTTCATAATTTTTTGTGACTTTAGGGAAAACATGCTCAGCTTTTATAGACAGCCAGTTCAGTATTACAAATTTTCAGGAAATGTCACTGCTATGGGATTCCCACAACAAATGCAGGTTATGTTGAAATTACTGTTTTCTGCAAGGACACTGCTCAAAATAAATTCATGTCAAGTAAATGATGTGAATTTACAATGCAACACAACTCCTTGATCACAGGCTTTTCACAGAACTGGATACAAATGAAAAGCTAGGAAAAGCAAGATTTCATTCTGGTGGCTATACAACATTGACTATTGATTAACAGGGTAAGTGCCTGAATAAAGCTAAGAAAGAAAAGACAAACATGCTAACTGAAAAAACAATCCTGAAAGATCTATTAAGATAAATTCCAGAAAATACACAGCAGTACAAGGAGAAGGAGACCTTTTGTTGTGCAATGTTTCAATTTATCAATCAGTTCAGTTCTTTCCAGCTCTGGAGGAAGTTTAAACAACATCAGTGCCTTGGCAGATTTTAAAACGAAATGCCGAATCCCAACATAGTTAAAGGGTATACCACAGATAGTTAAAAAAAAAATAAAAATCCTTGATTTAAGGTCAGGTACTGTAAACACTTACTGTGGTTTATGCATAAGTAATTCAACTGAACTTAAGGAGTCCTGTAGGAATTCTCACACATGTAAATGCTTGCAGTCAAGTCTAATTTTCATACTACACAGTCTTTTAACCTGCCAACCAGTTTTCTCTTTTTATGCTGATGAGTAGTATAACACTACCAATTAAATATTTTTAATTAATGCAAACAATGATCTTTCTTAAAGAATGAAATTCTGGTTTCCCTGATAACAGCATCCATTTAGTAACAATTTTTTTTAAAAATCTTTTACACTTTACTGTGCCCATGACTTGCAAGTGATGTTGATATGGGGTTTTTGTGGGAGGTTATAAGTCTAAGAAGAATCTGGTGACATCACCCAAGGAAATGCCTAAGTCCTGTATTACATTTAACTCAATACAATTTTGTTTTAAACTTTTGAGACAGAAAAGCATCTGTTTCCTAAGAAAGTGTTCTCAAAGGAGTCTCTGCTTTTACACATGGCAGTTCTGATCTCTCACTGCAGGAGAGCTTTACATCAAAGTGCACAAAAGCTCCAAAAGCTCCATTGGAGCCTCTCAAGGTGATAGTTTCGGCAAAATTATAGCAAGAGAAACGTTACTGAGAGACATTTTGTTATAGCACAAGTGAAATTCAAATACAGGAGATGAATATTTATCAAAATGTAGACATATTCCTACTGTGCCTGCTCATTATCTGTTCTGCTAGGACATTACAGCAAGCTGGATGCTATTGCTTCTCTCCCAATGCATTTGCAGTTTACATGTCTTGCTGCTGGAACCAGGGATATTGTTGGAAGAAGGGCAATATACCTCATATATGAAATGTTTTGAAAGGAGCTGTGAGTTAAGGTATAGACCAGTTTTGGTTTAATCCTTACATGGAATGGCGAGAGTGTTTTGCAGCCTCTTATCCATGAAATCATGGTCTGCAGTCCATGAAATCACACTAAACAAGAAAATAAACATCATCCTCACAGTATTTTCAGCTAAAGGTGCAAAGATATGATCACCTGAATGAAACAGGCCAGCAGAAATGCATGACTGAATGACTGAAAACCACTCATTCAAGCATGAAGATAACAAGTTTAATCCATAGATGATGAATAAGGAAATAGTAAAACATATGAACAACATCATGGATCAAATTTTTAAATAAACTGTTTAAAGTAGCACCTACCCTTCTCTCATGCCTTTCAGAAGGCAATAAAACTGAAGCACTGTTGAAATAGGTCCAGGTATTAGAACCCAAATTTAATGGGTTGCTGTATGGATGACCCAGCAGCTCAAGACAGATGGTTCCTTTAGGCATGGTGGAATAGGCTTAACACAGCCATATCTTCTGCACCCACACAGGAGAAATCAAACTGTGCCATCAGCAACAGTATTTTCCTGAAAGATTCCATAGCTTTTACCAGCCTCAGTTCCTGTGCAGTAGCTTGGAAAAGGATTGCCAATCATTTTAACAAGTTACAGATTTAAAAAAGAATGAGCTGTTCTCATATTTATTACCATCATACATATGATGATAAGCTAAATGACTTAATATTTGTAAAACTAAAGTGGATCATACTGAGAGACCTATCCTCAGATATGCTGCAACACTGCTTCCCTTTTAAGCCAAGACTGTTTTAAATGACACCATAGAAATGCTTCTAATACTTTTTTACCTTCTAAATTCCAGGATTTCCAGGATCAAAATGTCCTCTTCCTTTATTTTTTCTCTAAATCTCATCTAAAAATCCCTTTATCTGGCATATGATGCTACCTTCATCAGACAATACCCAGACCTGGCATACTTCAAGCCTCATCTGTTTTTCCAGGATCTTCCAGGAGAGGCAAAAATATATGTGGAAGAAGATAAAGTCTGAATACAGTTTGAAATAAATCCCTCTCTCTGTGAGATGTTTTTGTATCATTTTGACACACTGAGCTCTTTATTGGACTCAATGACACACTGAGCTCAATGGTTGGACTTGATGATCTAAAAAGTCTTTTCCAATTTAGACGATTCTATGCTTCTATAATTCTATTATTAGTGCAATCTACCTAAAACCTTGGGTGTAGACTATTATAAACAGGAATAAATAATTTTAATTAAGTTAATTGTCTGATGGAAATAATACAAGGCCCTGCCATATCTTCCTTAAAGGCCCTGGCTCATTTGTCCACAAAGCACATAATCTACTTTCTTAATCAACGGGTACTCAAATTCATGACAGGAACTGGCATTGACCTTCAGGGTGGGAACAAAAGTGACCCTCAAAGCTCAATGTGATTATGAGTCAACTGAAGTCATGAGTCAACAGCAGTCTGTTGCTGATTGACTCTGCCTCACCAGTAGGTGTTACTTCAGCCATTAATGTAGAGTGCTGTATGGCTGCAGGGATATGCATGCCTGCCAAGGTACATAAAAAACATCCAAACCAAACTAAAATCTGCCAGGTCCTGAAAATATCATGTAACACCCTGCCCTGTATCTACAACAGCATCCAAAGTAATGTTTGGGAGAGCTGACCATGACCACACCCATCCCTGTGTCTGCTTTGCAGCCTGAAGGCTTTTCATTGACGGCCGTTCCACTTAATCATTCAAAGCAATGCTTGGCCATTTGATTGCTGTGATTTAACACAGTAATAACAATAATCCAGACTATGCTTAAACCACTCATAGTACTTCCAAAACTGTTTATTAGCATTGGCTTTTGCTTTACTAGCTATTTTCAACACCCTTAATACTGAAGTTCCTCCTCTGGCACCTCCAAGAAGGCCAAGAGTATATGAAAAAGGTTGCCTTATTTTTTGTTTGACTGAGTAGTTGATAACTGCACTTAACTTCACAATTTATTTATTTAACCTCAGCTCAAGCCATCTAAAATGCCCTGTGCATTTCAACTTCAGGTCCAAGACAGAACTGTATACAGAACACAGTCTCTTTCATTTCCCTCTTGAAATGAGATTCAATAGCTCCTCTTCAACCCATGAGTCAACTGCAAGGCCCTCATTTAATAATCCCATACTTTTATTGCAATCAAGAGTCTGAGAATTCAGGCCCTCAGGCTCAACACCTCTGACCAAAGCATCAGACGCACCAGACTGAGGACTTCTGTCATGCTTTGACTAAATCCTGTCTTTGAGCTAGTTCTTTCCAACTGGTAGCTGAGACTCTTTGTGAAGACCTCCGCAATGGGAAGCTCACTACTGGCAATTTATTCTGTCACATTCCTTCAGCACATGACACATTTTGCATGGACTGGAACGACTTCTTTCTTAATGCATGAGTCTCATCCTTCTTCACAGAAGAATCCACAGGAACTGAATGCATAATTTAAGACTTGTACCCCAAGCAAATATTTTACCAAGGAGCCATCAAGATGGGGCATTTTCATTTAAAGGTAGGTTTTGTTCAACAGGCAAGGCACAAGAGCAATAGACAACAAAACAAAACTATTTTTTGTTGAATATACAATATCTCACATTAGTTTTCTGAAAAACATCCTCTGTTTAAAATATGCACTAACATTTTTATCTATGTTTCTAAAAAACTTACACAACTTTTCTTGTCTGTACAAACACAGTACATAAAAGGCAGAACTATGCATCCTTTCATCTATACACAATGGGAAAGAACAGCATTTCTCTGGAAGACTTTTTTGCTGTAAATCCAGTGCTTATAAAATCAGTGTAATTGAAAGAAGGTGGGATGCAGCACAAGGGTTTCTCATCATTCTAAGCGTACAGTTCAGCTCACTCAAATAATAAAAACTCTATGCATATTCAGTCTTATACTTCTCTTAAAGTGAGGCCACTTGATTGTGCCAAATAATGTGTTGTCCAACTTGGACTAAACTGAGAACACTAAGCTCATTTTCCTAGTGAACTGTGCTGTAGTTGTGTGATTTCTACATTATTAACAGACATTATCTATAAGAAAAAAAAGAAAACTTTCTAAAGTCAGCTTTCTTCAAATTCCTTAGATTACTGGTGAAAACTTAAAGGATAATATACTTGAGATTAAAACTGAAAAAGAACATTATTACCATGATGTAAATATACCTATATAGTCATATATAATTAGGTAGTCATGTACATACTTATATTCACTCTGCCAAATTCTGCACCATCACCGTTATTTATATTTGATCTGATAGCTGGAAGACACTCCTTAGACCATTTTCTTTAGAACTGTAAACAGTAGATAGCATCATCTTTTACAGTCATTAAAGATTTACAAGTTGCTAACAAAACTTTTACCACATTCGTTTCTTGCTAACTTAAAAGTAAGAAGATAAAAGGATAACTTGCATCTCATTATGTTGAATTGTAACAGTGAGAAAGAAAAACAAAGAGGATAAAGCAGAGGTTTATATGGTAAATCTGCTGATTGTTGAACATGTTGAGATAAAATAATGGCCATAAATCAACTTGAAACACTTGGAAGTATTAAAAAGACCAGGTAACTTTCTACTGTCTTTCATTCTTCCCACTTCAAGTTATCTATTTTCATAAAAAACTCATAAATGCAGCTCATGGCTGGTATGAAACATTAAAATTAGGGGTTACTGTAAAAACAGCTTTTTACTTTGAAATCTGACTTGCCAAGGAGATTTGCAAAGGCAGTTCTTCTGAGATTTGAATACAACACTGAAGTGCCAAGAGGCCAGAACAATGAAACCAGAATTTTTTTAAGGCTGACTTTCAATACTGGTACTGGACATACATACATACACACACACACACGCAAATTATATATATATATACACACACACATATATACATATATGTATATATGTGTGTGTATAAATATATATTTGAACTATGCAAAGTCTGCAATTACAACTCAATTCTGGAGATGCAATGCTTGCATTATGGAAAATGTTGGTATCTGCTATGTCAAAACATGTAAATAAGGCAAATAAAGAAACTTTTCACTAAGTTTCAGATCAGCAATGCTATGAAGAACAACAGAAATTAAAAACTCCTATGCTGATTCCTATTTCTGATTTTTTTGTCAGATTTACATACTTCGTCTTGCACAGTTTGCCCAGCTAAAGCCACCTAAGTTTCTTCTCATCTCACCTCACAGCATGCAGTACCTTTCACATCTAATTTCTTCCCAAGCAAGAACCACAAATTACGCTGGTTTTGAGGTAAGGCCATACTTATTCAAATTCATATTAAACCCAACTGCTGACCTAAATTCATTATTTTTTGAGCCTTCCCTCTAGTAATCTGAACTTCTCCTTTACACACATCTGGCAACTTCTATGAAAATGGTATGAAATTACATATTTTTGAGATGTTTATCTCTTTTCATGGGAAACTGGCCATGAGGGTTGAACAAGGGTGAGGAGACAACACGAATCAACTGTCCTGCTTACATAAGGTTTCAAAGCAGATTAAAAATGAAAAGTATTTTTGTTCAATACAAAACAACTGGATGGAAACCATTTTGAAATTATAATTTTGATATGTTCTAGCTCAACAAATCCAAATGCCCCGTTTCAATAAGTCCAATTCCTTCATGTTAAATAAAAATAGATGCACTTTCAGCTTGGCTTCCTACAATCCACATCTCAGAGATATTCACTGGAACTGTGTGAAAAAGTTTATGTAAATTAATTCACCACTAATTTACATTTTGTGGAAAAAATGGTATTGATGATTTTCCCTAAATAAAAGTAACTTTAAATGAGAAATTTTGGAAAACCAAAACAAAAGCCACACCGTGACGTTTAAATACATATATAACTAGGGAAATAGACCATAAGGAAGCACTTCTAAGTTGGAGGCTGGTACTAAACTTAAAAAATAACCCTACAATTTTGCCACCAGTTAGCTTTATAAAAATGCCACACATTAAAGAACAATCATAATTTAAAAATCAGGGTGAATTCAATACCTCTAAAAATTCCTTCCTGACTGCAAATGTTCTGCAGAAAGATTGTACTGAAAATTGCATCATTTGAAGAGAGGAAGAATCAACACTATTTGAGATGCCCAATTTTTACCCTCATGTTTCTGCAGAACAGAGCATGGGGCTCATAAGCTCTGTTCCACGTGGGCATGAACAAGACACTGGCAGGATCAGATACCTCCATGCACATGTACAAGTGCCAGCACTGGAGATCTCATGTGTCCTGAGCACAGACAGCTCTGCCAGCCCCCATGAGATGTGACCAGGAGAGCTGTAACCCCTCTGCTCACCCTTCTGGCCCTCAGCTGCTCTTCAGACATAGAGAAGACTTCAAGGAAGAAGGTAGAAAGCAATTTCTGTGGGTTGCTGCCCACAGAAAAAAGGAGAGAACAGGAATCCATGGGGCAAAAACTTCCCAGTAAGGGTTTGCAGAACAGGTGCTCGTTTTCAAAAGGAAATAATGAGGTTTTGGGTTTTTTGGTTTTTAAACATATAGTTCTGGATGAAGCCTAAATCGAAGGTCCTCACCATCACAAGCATAAGAATGATGTGGAGTTCTTTCAGCTGCTACCATACACCCCTAGAGGTGCACCACCAAAGTGGATTGGTGGGGAAAGGATAATGTAGTTATGCATCTGGCACATGCACAGCAAACACAGAGCACCTCTGTGTCAGTGAAAAAAAACCCAATACCTGCTGGAGCTAAACTGAGCAGAATTTGTCTATTTTAAAGGAATACTAGGTATTATTGAGCAGCTTTTAGAATGCTGCTGTTCACTGGGGCACACCACTTCAGGAAACAAAGCATGGTAACATGAAAACATGTGCAAGCAGCCCTCACTTTTCACAGATTTTAAAGAACAGAAGGGCTTCAACTATGATGTTTTCAATACAACCATGTAGTTGGATGCCTGAAATAATAATGACTATAGAATTTCACCCAATAATTTACTCACCAAACCCTTAACTTCAAGTTGAGCTTTTTGAAGTAAAAATTTCAAGCAAAGAATTAATCACATCTGTAAGGAAGTTACTCCTCTCTGCCCAAAATTTTCCTTTATTTCTAGGTCCAAATTTTTCTTCCTTCTCCTTCCAGGCACGTACATATGCAATACATTGGCTGTGAAATCATTATCTGCTTTTGTTCATCTCTACTTTACATCAAACAAAACACAAGAGGAAGTAAAAAATAGCTGTAATATGCACATTACAGAGCACTTAATCTCGTGGCTAGTGACATACAAACTATGAGATAGCGATCTGGAATATAACACACATTGTCTACTGAAATTGCCATTGCTTGGATAGTGAGTTCAATTTGTCAGTACTAGAAGGATTAAGTCTAGGTAAAGCACATATCTGAGCAAATTATGCCCAACATGGACAGTTTCCTCATTTGTCAGGGAGCACTTACAGAATGAAGGAGACAGAAAATGACACTCACTACACTGTGCTTTTGCAGATTCAGCAGATTTTTCTCCACAGGATAAGTAATAGTCTGGTGGACTTCTCTCCCTTTTTTCCACAGGGTGTTTGAAAGCCAGATGACCTGGCTTATGCAAAAGGTTTTGCTTTAATAAGTCGTTCTACTGCAAGATAATCTTCTTTATAAAATAACAGTACTTCTGTTTACCAAATTTTGGAATCTGCACATTGAAACTTTATACTATAAGGTTCCCTGCTGATTAGGAAGGATGCTGATGTTTTCCTCACTAGAAGGCACTGGCAGATATATTTCCCCAGAAGCCTTCAATTTCAGTTCCATAACACAGTAACAATAGTAGAATAAGCTTTTTGTTAAGAAAGATACACACTTCATCAATAAAGAAGAAATTAGGTAAGTCAGAGAGAAACATGTAGAGAGATAAAGACACAGTATATCGTTGTTCAGTGTCCTAAAAATACCATTTGAGCACAGGAAGTAGGAAGTAGGAAAACAAATAGTATGGGAATACAGTTGCACCAAGCTGCATCAGTGGAAGAGGGAAGGACAAGACCAGTTTTGAACCCTGGGTGCTTCTCCATCACCTCTGATGGATGGCACAGACCAAAGACTGTGGCTGGCAGTGAAATCTTCAGCCAGGCTTGCAAGATTAAATGGCAGGCAGGGACACAGCAATGCAAGCTCTCTGTGGGACACTGGCTGAACTGAGATAACAGAATTCATAGTATAAACATAACATTTCAGAAAAATATCATTTTACCATGTTCATAAAAAAATCAAGAACAATACCAGGAACATAGTTACACCCACATCTACATCATCTTTTACCATAGCCTCAAGTCCTAAAGTCATTCCTAGCAGCTGCTCCACAGAAGGCAGCATTGCTAGACCAAAGACAGCAGCTCAGTAATTTAGATATACATAGATACTGGGACCAGGTCCCCCGCTTGGGTCACCCGGCTGAGAATCAACAGGCTACTGTTGCTTTGTTTCTAACCACTTCCTGACTACAGTTTGGCTATTTAGTCTTTCGCCACCTGGTTTATATTTGATTTGCAAAAATAAAAATAAACAATATCCCTCAAGGAGCAACAAGAATACTGCCCAGTTTGCAGTTTGTGACCAGAGAAGCAAGGAGCTGGGGCCATACATTTTCTGGTACCTAAGCCACAGGTCAGACCAGTTGCCAGCTAAGCCAATATTTCTGGTTTGAAGCATCTGCTGAACTCTTGCAGACAATTAGAAAGATTTCCATCACTGAAATAGAAAACCAAATTTAAGAACGGCTGTGTAAATAAACTGGAAGTTCATTCAAAACCTGGGACACAGAGGCCAGCTATTTCTGGAATATAAAGAAAATTAAGTTGGGAAAAGTTCTTAAAATTTAAAGCTATCATTCTGCTTATTTCCTTCACTGTGAATGAATACACAGGAATAAAAATGGCTCCAAAATATAAAATTTAAAGAACAAGATTAATATTATTTCAGCTGTTTCTCTGTGGATAGAACTCGACTTTTTATTTTGTTGATGACCTTAAAAGTCACTTGCTGAATTACAAAGCTGGGATTCCTATATTTTCGTGGTAAATGCATGTTGTATTGTAAATAATCACATTTAGAACAGTAATATCATAAGCATTTTGTAAATAAATCCATTGTAACATTTTATGGATATCTCATATCTAATAATTTTAGTTTATCCACTTTTAATTAACTTGGGGATTAGTTCTTCCTACCAAATTAAGTTTCAGGATTAAAGTAAGCTCTATAGTCCAAAAGCCTACATAAAGTTGCTCAAGGTAGCATGTTTGCTTAAAAATACAACTTGTCAATTAAGCAAAATGGAATAACAGCATTTTAAAACCCTGTTTAGAACTTTAATTCCCAAATGAGTTCAGAGTTACCCAAATCTCATTGGAACATGATTATGATTATGCTCCTTAGCAGTCTTTTAGCATGGTGATGAGAACCTGAAAGGAATCCAGTGGGCACTTATAATCTATCTCCAGAAAGTACTGAGCAAGCATATTTTATCATCTTTGTAAGCTGGACTGATAACGCTCAGTCCTGGCAGTAAGGCAGTAGGAAGTCCTTCCAGTAAGTGGGAAGAGAAAAAAGTGCTTTTGTTGACCACCCCCTTATTTTCATATGCCCCAAAACAGCTGCACATATTGTTCCCTATCTACTGATTCCAATTTCTAATTAACAGAGGGGAAAAAACCCAAAACTTCTCTGGCAATGACTACACTTATTTTCACACTGAATTGCAGGGAAAAAGAAAATTTAAAAATCTGTTGACTTGCAATGTTCACATGGTGCCACATGCCATGGCCCTAAACCAGGGAAAAACTTAATCTATGCTTATATTTTAGCACACACATATTTCCATTTATTTCTGTGTCAGTACTCACAAGTTTAAAGTTAAGCATGACCCAATTTTTCAGAATAAACTGGGTAACTCCTGCTTTCCATTTCCTTCTGTGCCTTCTGCTTCTGCCTAAAACCAAACCTTTCTTTACCTTTAAGAAAAAAATAATCTTTCAAACATTACTTAAATAAAAGCACAGGAATTTTGTTAGCTCTCAATTGATATTTCTTTCATAAATTCATCCAATCTATTTGCATTTTAGATTTCCACAAAATCCTGCAGGAAGGTGTACTGCAATTTGCATGCTATGTAGAAGGGCATCCCCTTTATTTTTTTTTTGCAACCTTCTGCCCTAATTTTAGTATTTTGAGAATTTAGCAGTTGTAGATGCCCCATAACTGGAAACATTCAAGGTCAGGCTGGACAGGGCTATGAAAGCAAACTGATCTAATTGAACATGTCCTGACTTACTGCACACCATTCAAGCTTTTCTACTATGCCTCTATCATATCATTCACCTCTCTTCTCTTCTAGAAAATGTTACCATGAAGCACCTTGGCTCTAGCTTAAATTTTGTCCTTTCAGTCTGTCTCCTCCCCCTTCTTTGTCTTTCCTGTCCTCATGGAGCAACATCTCCCCTCTCAATTTTCTAATGGATCCTGTAAGAGCCTTCGTAAGTCTATGAACTCTGCACACCAATTTCCTAACTCAAGTAGGAATTTGCCCCTTTTTGACTAAGTGGTTATAGCTGGGTAAACTATGTTTTTTCCCCCAGTCAGACTCTGTTCCAAGAAGATTTCCAGTCACGTACTCTTTCCTTCCGCAGCAGGCCCAAGAGGAGATAGCACAGGTACAGACAACACTTCTGTCTGTAAAAGGCCCTGTTGTTCTGAGCAGGTGAGAGACAGGAGATACCAAACTGGCTAGATTGCCTTCTTGCACCCTTCCAGACATTGTGCTTCCAATCCTGCTCCTTAGATGCCAAATTCCTGGCAGAAGAATGTCCTCATTCATGACTGTCACAAGTACAAACAGAACTCACAAAATAAATGGATTCAAAACTAAATCTAATCCCCAAACTGTGACAGAAGCCATTTGAGTAATCCCTTATCTGTCAGAGCTGTACTCCACTTCCTCTCCACATTTCCCACCAAAAAGGGCAGAGATGAGCACTGCAGTTCAGTTGTGGGAAGCTGCTGGCATGGAAGGAAGCTCCAGCTGAGCTTATAATGGAAACCACCTGCCCCTTTGCTATGACAGAACAGAATTTCTCATTATATTCCCCTATACTCCTTACAAGACAGGAGATTTTCAGTGTCATGCTAGAAAAGGAAAGACAATTGCAAAGGATAAATACATACAAAGGAGGTTAAAAACAAAAGAGTACTCTGTTTTTTTTTTATAGTGGGTACACTCAGCACCTCAGTGGGTTAGTAAAGCAAAAACATATAGTGCAAAATGTGATGGAAAACAAATAGAAAGTAAGAGTTATTGCAGCAATTTCCTTTTATCTCAAGATAATGTCATCATTGCAGACAATAGGGGAAAAAAAAGTCCATCTGCTTTTAATAACCAATGTGTTGTTGGCCTATCAATGTCCCAATCTGGGTTACCAAAGCATGAACTAAGAGCTAAGCACAACTGGCATGAGTCCCTTCACCCTTTCCCCACCTCAGCTATATTTTCTAGCTTGGATGTCGTACAGAGCACATTGAAAGTTAAGATTCCTTGGAAAAATGCATTGTTTTGGGCCTCAGACTTTGTTGATTCAATGCATTTGCTCAGTTTTGAATATAAAAGTAAAATCAGTTACAAGAAAGAGGCAGATGAAAAATGTGCTGCCCTTCTACAACTGGTGACAGATGATATCCTCCTCTTTTTAAATCAGTATCATAGTACCAAGGCATGAAAGTAAGAGGGACCGTGTTTATTAGAGGGGACACCCCATTGAAGAGAGCATCACAGCCCTTTGAGCTAAGTCAGACAGAGACCATTAGGCAAAGATCATTTGGGGGGATCTAGAAGCAAGCTCCCAGACCCTCAAAGTCATCAAAAAGATGGTGGAATGTAACCTACAACTAAGAAGGAAAAGTAACAGGCAAAGAGAGAGATATGCTGTCTAACAAGATTCACCCTGCAGTCTCAGTGGGATACAGTATTTTCTCCACACTCTCTCCTGAACTGTTGTGGAGTGTTGCTATGTGCTATTGAATACTTACCACATTCCACCCCAGGGGTGGCTCCGTTTCAGTACTGGGTGAAGTGATCTTATTTAAACATTACTTAGCTCACAGGAGTGCTGTGAAACTTAATTAAATTAATGCCTGCAAAGTGCTTTGAGGTCCTCGGATGAAAGGTGCTACAGAAATCCAAAGTACTATTAGTGTTTCTAAGGATAGGTGAAGCAGTTTGAATAAACTAAAAACCTACATAAATCTTCCCTCAAAGCAAAAGCTTTTGGCGTATTGGTTAACCTGGTTTTTAATTTTGTTTTCATTTTTAAGACCTTTACAATTCCTAACTTCACTTTCAATTTAAATAATCACTTTAGAGCTACACAAGACAAAGCATACTAATACCTCATTCATTTTCAGCCTCAGCTTTACCTCTGCTTAAAAAGGTGCACTCAGTATTTCAAACCTCATCACTGTTGAAGATAGCCATCTTTTACCTGTGATCCACTATGCAGGCAACTTTATTAGATACAAAATATCCAGGTCTTGGATCTTCAGTGAGTTTACAGTTTTGCAATTAGCAATCAGTTGTTTTTGGGAAAGTTAGCTCCAGTCTCGAATTGTTCTGAGTAACAATAACACGATGAAATGAAAATGCAAGCTGTAACTACCATTGTCATCTTGAGTCTACAGACAGGAGAAACAATAGTTTTCAGAGAAGAAAACAATAGCTTGGAGAGATGGGGCTTTCTCCTCAGTCTCCATGACTGCATTTGGAATAACACACTTTTTCATATGTCCAAACTAGGACACTTAAGAGGTCCCAGTCCTAGTTTCCTTTAAAAAAAAAAAAAATTATAATCAAAGGGCTCTTTTAACATGCAAACCGAGGCCAGCCATTTACATGGCTGAAGACTATATAAGAAATGCATTTCTAAAAAGCATAAACACAGAGCATTATCAAAGTCATGTCACGACACGTAAACCTTGTACTCAAACAGAAGGTAATTAAATCCCAGAAAACTCATGAGAATGCTTGTTCTCATGAAATTCTCATCTTATTTTCTGGGTCAAAACAACATGAATAAATATTCTAAACAGAAAACTGCAGAAATTGAGCTTTTAATTCTTTTGAGATTTGTCTGTCACCATTTATTTCCTTTGCAGGCTGGAAATAAGGGAAGGAATGCTGAAACTCTGTCACCTGCAAGAAAGTACTGCAGGATGTGGGTACATAAAACGATACGGCTACTCCACTTCAGTATCACTTTATTCAGTGCAGACCAAGAGGAATTTTTATTGATTCAGTGCACTTTGGGGGTTTGGCATCTAGTTACAGGTTGTATAACACTACTGTGAGAAACCATTTTTAACCTTGAGTATGCATGACTGCTTGTGTCTACTTTTATGTTATGAGGTAACTACACAGGAACAGAGGAGGCTGTGGTCGAAAGGAAGGAAGTCCCAATCTCTGCCCTATATATATTCACTGTAATTGCCATCTGCATATAAAAATATGTGCTCCGTTTGAGTAAAACCACATAGAACATACGCATTCTCTTGAAAAAGCACAAGAATATCATCATCAAGCAAGATAATAAAACGCACAGAATGTGCATTATATGACAGTGCAATTTGACAAACAAATAAACACCCACCAGGCTAGAGACTGATCAAACTACAGAGTATTCTGCTCACATGCAGCCACTGAAGTCAGATCTGGTGACTGCACTAGAGTATACACACCAAAAACATGCCACAACTTCCATGGCAAACTCACCCTATTAGAGCCTGGCACATATGTTTTTTCACCTGTGTTGCCTACCACCATGGACCAAGAACCATTCACACACAGATTTCCATTTGTCCAGAGCAAGAACCTGCCTAGGACATTCTCCTCCCTTAAGTTCTCATATATTCACTAGATATTTTCTTTCAAATACTTATCCATCATTTTTCTGAAAACTGCAATAGTTGCTTCTCTGTTGCCTACTCTCTGGAAGCTCTACAATATTAATAACCATCTGTGTACAGTAATTAACATTGTAGAGCTTCTAGAGAGAAAGCAACAGAGTGCAATTACTCCTCAATTCCTTTCATACATGGCACTTCAAGTCTTAGTATCTCCTTGTTTTCTGCCCCAGACTACAGTTCAAAAAGTCTTTAAAGACCCACTGTTTCAATTCCCTTTAAAGTCATACACTTTTTAAGTGGAATCCTTAATTCAGTAAGATCCCCTTCTTTCCAGAAGAACTCAGATCTAGTTATTTGGCTTACCTGAAATGCCCACATTACTGCATTATCCTAGCTGTTCTTTGCTCTGCTGTAACTTTTCTCTTTCAGTATTTTTCCCTCTTTTAAAATAACATGCACTCCTTACACAGACCTAAAATTATTTCCCACAGCTATTCCAGAAATTTTAAACAGTTATTTTTGCAGTTTAATATAAACAGAATTTATACAATGTCTCCTATCCAAAAAGCTTGAAGAACTTAACACTTAATGCTAAGTTTTACCATATCTCCGCGAACTGCCTCTTTATTTACAACTCTCTTCCCTCTGGGCAAGTAAGACTATATCCACATTACAGAACCAGAATCTAATGCAGCAGGGACTAGAAAAGCCTATGGGCTGGCTTCACCCTTGGCTGAAGCTCATCTAAGTATGGGCTGCGGCCCAGAACGAAGGTCCACCCTTCCTCCTCCTCCTCCCTCCTTTGAGTCCCTGCAAACAGGGCTCACACAGCCAAATCAGGCAACAGATGACACTACTGAAACTAGATCTTTTCTTTTGTCAGGTTGCTAATTGTCTCAGCTCAGCTGACCATCCCACCATGCACTGGAGGTGTCACCACAAGGCAGGGAAAACACATGGCTGAGAGGCAAGCATAGCTCCTGCTCCTTTCAGCAGGAGCTTGAACTCAAGTGATTCAGATGCCTGTAAAACTGCAGCCACAGTGTAGAGACAGGCAGATGGCTGCTCTAAGGAGCCATTAACACAAAATGTGCTTACCTCCTTTCTCTTACTCCAGCTGCTTGTTTCCATTTCTTCCTTGTGCTGGTGCTAAGACCCACCAGACTTCACAACTGAATTATCACATAACCACAAAGAAAGCTAAAGAGATACAAATCACACAGACATTTATTTTCTGATGGTTTAGTGAACAAAGTGCTAGCACATGGGTGAGGCAGGAGCAGGAGAAAGAAAGGGGAACAATCTCCTCTTTCCAGCAAGGAGTGATCCTGGACCAGCTTAGTCACCTCATGTAGCTCCACACTACAGGAAAAGGCCACAAGCTAGAGTGTTGAGAGAATTAACCAGAAATATGTACTGCCTGTTCAGTGCTGTACTTGCAAACAGTTCAGGCTTTTATCTCAAATAGCCTTAAAGACCTTTTGTCCACTCATTGTTTGCCAGTATTTGTCGACTTCCTACTTTCTTTCTTAACCTCTCAGCTTTTAATTTCTTACAATTCACCAATTAAGCTCTGCTGAGTATATGCTGACTCTTACAATCCCTACTTACCCAAACTCCGAATCACCCTATTCTCTATATATAAATCCCCTTCATCTTCCTTTACTGTTTTATCTTTCACTCAATTTCTTCAAAATACTCCTCGTAGTAAAATGTTGTCCTCCTTTTAACTTCTTCACTAGAAGTGGAATTTACCCAGTTTAGTTTCTATTACAATCATGTCTTTCCTTAACACAGCTCTGAATTTCCAGCCTTCCCCTTGGAGCTAGTTCTCAGAAGACTCAATTTGTTTTCTCTGCTGTGAAGAAGGGGCATCTCTTTCCCAACGCAAAAATGGGCAGTAGTTGTGTTGTACACACCACCACAGAATCTCATCCCAAGAATAACACACAGGCAAGTCACTAGAGAGCATACAGCTACCAAATGATGTATTTATTGTAACAAGAGGCTGTCAGTCTATAATGGTTACTGTCATTAAAAATGCCTGACAAGCATCACCACTGTAAGTAAGTTTTAAATTGAATTTCACCTTCTATCTGTTGGCTTTCCACCTTACATTTAGATCTAATTAGACTACTGTTAATAGACAGTGCTGAATGAAAAACCATATAAAAAGGGACAGAATAAGAGCTGAGCAATATCCTCAGTAGAAGGACTTGATCCCATGAGGTTCTCAATGCCCAGAAGTCCAATGCATTTAATGTGAGGGTACCAACTGAGCAGTAAATAAATGTACTGCCTCAACAACAATATGCCACCACTGATCTGAACTAAGTTCCTATGCCAGGCTATGTAGCTCTGCTCTCATGAATCCCTAGAAACCCGATTTACAGGAATGTTTTTCCAGAAAACAGTAGCTAATCTCTTGCCTACATGGCACAATCACTCACAGAAAAGCAGTTGTGAAAATCTCTCAGCATTGCTCCAGCTACGGGAACCTATGTTCACCCTTAACTGTAAACTCTTGACCAGTTCTAAAGCATTAAGGAGAACGACACAATTGTGTAAAGATAGACACACAGGCTATTGCAGACCTCTTCAGAGAATAGGATGCACATTTCTTTAAAGCATGACTGCCGTAGAGATCAGAACAAAAAATCGAACAAAAAACTGGAGTGAACAAGAACATCCCAACTTCCACACCCCCACACCCCAACACATGACAAGAAAGCCTTTTTTATTTTTGACACAAGGATGCAATGTGTTTTTTAATTTATTTTTAACTTAAGGGCAGTTTAGGTTACTGTGCTTTCTTACACAACTGTCATGCAAAGAACAAAACTCCAACCTACCGTCAGCTTAAGAAGCCCCGCAAAACCAATTTTAATACATTACTACTAAGAGGACAAATTGGCCATTCTGTCAACAGAGAACACCAAGAAGTTGACTAGTCTCCTTACAAGACGGGAAAAGATGAAATGTGATGAATATGCAGCTGATGAAGGAAATGTATAGTGAAAACTCTTCAGGATGGTACTCAGTCTGCTGGCAGAGGGCTCTGCCTTGCCAGCTGCCAGAACTCAAACAAAGCCTTTGATGAAATCACAACTACCCTTGTCTCAGTT